>JAOTOM010003690.1:0-177681 GCA_034440615.1 Ashinkailepas kermadecensis | reverse complement strand
ACCTGCATGATGTCATCCGAAGGTTTTTAAAAATATATGGTATCAATTTGGTTCATTTGGTATCAATTTGGATGCAGATTACTTTTTTATCATATATGTGAAGGAAATGTGTACTGGATACAACATATTTCAACCAGTTTATATATGTCTTCTGTAATATCCTGAAACTTAGTCTGGAATACAAGCATGATCGTTTTTTTGTGAAAAAATTGCATTGTTCTTGTTATAACAACACATGTTCAACTTTATTGATGAAAATATCAAGTATTTTGGAATTGGTGGCATTATATAAGTTTTGTTCAGGTGATTTGAGCACGATTTCTCAAGGTCCTGACCTGTGTAATTTAAGCGACAAGTACAGGATTTGTGTAAAAATGGCACACATCTATTATCAAAATGTTGTTTTTCTGGCATTTTCTGATGTGATTTCAACAAATTTGACTCATTCATTTGGAAAATGAAAAATTCCCAAGATATAAGCACTTCAAGTTCAAGTACTTCTACAATCAGTTTAAGAAAATAATTTAACTACGGGTCTTCTCCCTCTATATTGTTCCTGAGACCACTTGACATGGGAGCAAAAATCTGCTTTAAAACCACCTTTTGTAGAGGTAACTTTAGTAAGAATACTTATTAAACTTCCAGAAATTTAGGAAATATCCTTTCTAAACACACTTCCCTTCTTAGTAAATATACATACTAAACCCTTATTGGACAGCTGTGCCCAAGGCCTATTGAGTCGAGGCTGTGCCCAAGGCCATTTATAACCTTATATATACCGAATATATACCGAATTGAGGCAGAAACATACGGTTTTCGATGTCAAAGAGTATTCAATCGAGTGCATGAAGTGAACTTCTTTATCACGTCTGACACACCAGGTACGGATGATTATACGCGATGTGCTATGTTTGTAGAGTGAAGATTTTGATTGTTTATTTCTTTGCCAACTGAAAAGTTATCATTTGCAGGGAAAATGAGTGGTCGCATCGTCATTTTTTTACGTCAAAATACCATGCATTCAACATAAAAATTCCAAAGAATCAAAATTTACCTTGATCTCCAAGTATACCCAAAGTTTTAGAAGAAAAAAAAATTAACACATCAAGATGTTTCAATGTTAGAGAATCCTCGTTGGCATCTAAATAAATACTAATTCCCTTTTTTAATTAGACACAGATGAAGATGCATAGTCATCAAACTGTGTGTCGAATAAATAATTTTTGCAATAACTGTTTTCACATCACATATAGGGGAAGAGGGGGGATATCTGAACACATTCTGTTTTCTGAACACCTACCTTTGGTCATCTCCCACATCATGTTCAGTGCATAAATAACAAAAAGATGGAGGTATTCATAAATGATGGACCTGTCGCTACCAAAACATGAAAGTCTGATCACATAATTATACCTATACTTTGTGTACAGAGGTTGTGAAGTTCACAGGAACCATTGTAGGCTTTGAAGAGCAGTTGGCTTTAGGAAACCATAAGGAAGTGACTTCGAATTTTTTTCTTGCAATTACACCAGCATTTTTTTAGTGTGTTTTACTAATAGCTTGTACCACAACAGCTACAGTGAGGTAATCCTGAACAACAACATTTTCATGTTCAGGATATGGCACACTGCTATAAAATAATCATCTGTTTTAAAGTTGCTCTTTGCAAGTGGTTAGAGGATTTTCATTGAAAGGAACTGTTTGAATATGGATAGCTTGTTCATTTTTGTGTTCAGTAAACACAGTACAATTACTGGTTCAGCCATACAGAAGCAGCAGTAGAGCTATTTCTTGCATAATGCCTAAAGTGTTCAGGACCCCCCCCCCCCCTCCCCTCTTCCCCGATGTAACATATATATTATTATTATTATTATATTATATTTTATATGTATATATATATATATATATATATATATATATATATATATATATATATATATATATATATATACATATATAGTGTGTGGGCAGTGCACACCAAATCATATGGCTTATGAGTCTGATACCATTGAGTCGGATCTGAATTGATTCAAATTTATGTTTGAGTCGTGAGTTGAATCAGATCTCTGTAGCTCTGAGTCTGAATTGAGTCGAATCAAATAATTTTGACCTGCTGTGAATCATGAGTTGAATCGGATCTCAAGGTCTATGAGTCAAATGTGAGCCGATTCAAAATATTTGAGTCGAGCACAAGTCTGCAAGTTATTCACATTTTTAAAAAGGGTTCAAGGCATGATACACTAAATTATCACCCGGTCAGTCTTACTTCCGTACCATGAAAAATTCTGGAATGTGTAATTGTTGAAAAGCTTACAGAATATTTGGAGGTCCATCATTTGCTGGACGAAGGACAATTTGGCTTCCGTCGTGGACGTTCTGTAGAGGATCAACTACTGCTAACATATGAAACTGTCTCTACATGGCTAGATGATGGCTACATGGTGGATGTAATTTTCTTTGATTTTTCAAAGGCATTTGATGTTGTTAATCATGTGCTGCTACTAACAAAACTAAGAGCTCTGGGAATTTCATAGATAATCCTCACCTGGATCAAAAATTTTATCTGTGGGAGGGAAATGATAGTGCTTGTCTCTGGCTCTTCCAGCAAACCAAAGAATGTTCTAAGTGGAGTACCTCAGGGCTCTGTACTAGGTCCTGTGTTATTCTTGATTTATGTGAATTATGTTCCTCATGGTATACACTCCCAGTTCAAGGTTTTTGCAGATGACCTAAAGATATACATGAAACTGAAGTACAAATCTGTCACAGACCTGCTGGCTGGCATTTCACAGGGTCAAAAAGACATTGATACACTGGTTAGTACTGCCAAGTCATGGGGACTAGCAATGAACTCCCAAAAAATGTGCAGTTCTCAAAGCACACCATGGGTCATATGACTGGAAAAATATTGGCCCTTATGCACATTATTACCTAGATGGATTTCAGGTAAGCTTTGTTGAGATGCATACTGACCTAGGTATCACAGTAGATACAAACTTGCGTTTCCATCAACACATTGCTGGTATAGTACAGAAAGCTGGAAGTCTGGCCAGCAACCTACTAAGTTCTACTTTATGTGGTTCTCCTGAATTTATGAAAGCCCTATACATTACTCATGTCAGGCCTCTTTTGGAGTTTGCATCGTGTGTGTGGAATACAGGTTACATAGGTGATTTGAGGCAACTAGAATCAGTACAGAGAAGGTGGACACGAAACATAGAGGGGATGGAAGGTCTGGATTATGGTGCCAGATTACGGAAACTAGGTCTGTACTCGGTGAAAGGTAGATTGATTCGAGCAGACATTATGAAATGTTGGAAGATTTTTCATGGTCATTCTGCCATTAAGATCCCTGACATGTTTGTGCTGGCACCATTGGTGAACATGCATGAACACTCACTGAAATTTGCTCACAGGAGTGCATCAGTGGATTGTAGGAAGATATTTTTTAGCCTCAGATGTTGTGCCACTTGGAACTCATTGCCTGATGATGTAGTAACCTTAACGGAACTGGGTGCATTTAAAGCTGCATTGCACTCAAATCTCTGCACATTGTTGCATGAATATACTGAATAGATTAACCATGATAATATACTAATCAAACATGACGAGTAGCTTAACTTCTCTATATTCAGAATATAGAGATCTCTATATATCTCTACATTCAATCTCTGTATTCAATCTTTATACTCAATCTCTGTATTCAATCTCTGTATTCAATCTTTATATTCAATCTCTATATTTTCTTTTTCAGAAATCTTGACTGACAGCAAAATATTAGCAGAATGTAGTGGCTACTCTAAGCATACACATTCTGCTTAAGGTACACTTTGCAGTTCCTGTATCTTGCCCGGACTATCTGATAACAATATTTTCCTTAATCTAGGGGACTGGCGTACCTGCAGGTACGGGCTCCCCTCAATCGGGCACGGAACTCATCTCTGGGTGAGTGATGCTTGAGTATATGGGGAGCCAACGAGGTGAGAGAACCTAACATAACCAAGCTAAACCCCTCTGTATGCTTCATGAAGATATAATGAATGTAAAATGTGCCATTGTTACCTTAACACACACCCTGGAGAGTCTCTGAAAATTATGCACATTGTGTGTGTGTGTGAATTTGGCCAGCCTGCCACCGTGTGGTGATGTCGGCTGTTTCTTGGTGTTCGGCGGAGGTATTGGCATTGGTAGGTAAGAAGGTGTGCAGAGTATGGTAGGAGGATTAGTCTGGGAGTGGAAGAGGGGGTTGACTTGTTGAGCGTTGTCAGAGTAGAGTTGTAGACGTCTTGGAGCTTGGAGTGTGTTGAGTAGAGTTGAGTTGAGCAGGAGCACAGTAGCTGGTCGAAGTCCGAGGATGAAGTAGTTGCGAAGATCTGCCAGTCCGGACGGTGCCAAGTTGGGGTATGGGGTATAGTGGGGGGGGGGGGTCATCACCATGGTTTTAACATTGCAAGAACCAGTCTTTGGAGTAAATTGTTTTTTCTTTTCTTTTCTTTTCCTTTTAAGCAGTATCATGTTTTTCTGTTCGTTTTGGGATGTTTTGTTCATTTTTTTTGTTTTGTTTTCTAACATCTTTTTGTTTTTATTTCTTTTCTTTTTTCCCCCTTTTCACAGTTGTTCGAGTATGCGTGTGACAGAGAGAAAGTGGAAGACATGTTCGTGTAGTGCTGGATGTTCGTCGTTGAGGAGAGTAGTGAGGTTTAGTGGGAGGTTGTGTGTGGTGCAATAGTTGGTGATATGTTGTCTTTGGTGGTTGCATTTAGTGCAGTAAATGAGTATGTGTTTGATTGTCAGTATTCGGTGACATGTTGTGCATTGTGGTCGCTGTTGTCGTAGGATGAGGTAGGAGTGTGTGAGTGCTGTGTGTCCTGTTCGTATGCGTGTTAGTTACGTTCTTTTTGTCTGGTGTGTTGGTTGATGGAGTGCCATTGTTCGTGTTTGGGGTGTATTTCGTGGAGTTGGTTGGTTATTGGTTTTACAACACGTCGACCGTTGAGTCATATAGCGTCGCCAATCTCTCACGCCGATTGGTCGCGGGCGAAGAGTAGCGACAGGTGAGACTCGAACCCACAATCTTTCGATTGTGAGACGAGCATCTTACCCCTAGACCACTCGTCCCCCCCTTTCGTGGAGTTGTGTTATTGTTGTGTCCCAGGTTTGTTGTATGTGTTTGTTGAGTGCTTGGCGTATTGTGGGGTAGTAATCTGATTTTGAGTATGGGCATTGCGTGGTTTGTTGTAGTGTTGTGGCTAGGTTTGCTTCTGTGTCTGCGTGTTCGTTACCGTGTATGTTTGTGTGGCTTAGGATCCAGAGAAGTAGTGGGCGTTGTTGGATGTTTAGTTTGTTATGTATGTAGAGTATTTTGGGAATGAGTGCGTGTTTGAATTTGGTGTATGGTGTTATGCTTTGTAGTGCTGATTTTGCGTCTGTGGCTATGATATTGTGTTCCATTTCTGTGTTATAGATGGTGGAGTATGCCGAGAAGATTGCGTAGAGTTATGCTGTGTATGTGTATGCTGTGTCGTGCAGACGGGCACGTAGGATGACTCGGGGCGGTGCTGCATTGGGATACAGCACCGCCGCTGTGCCCGTCTGCTGTGTATGTGATTTGGATCCGTCTGTGTAGATGATGTGATTTGCATATTGTGATGTGAATTGTAGGAAGAGTTGTTGTATTTCTGCGTCTGTGTATGTGTGTTTCGGTTTGTCTATGAGGAAGTGTGTTGTGGGTGTTTGGTGTTTCTACCATGCTGTGGGTGGTGGGAGTGGTTGTGCTGTGGGGAGTATGCTTTGTAGACTATTTGCGTGTTGGTGTATGCGAGATCCTATTGTGGTTTTGAGTCGTGGTGCGTTCATGAGTATGTGTCTGCGTTTGGTGCGGATCTTGAGTGCTTCAGTGCATGGGTGGTGTTTGACAAGTTGTGTTTTGTAGTGATATCTAAGTTGTGCTTCTGTGTTTGAGTTCTGGTATGTGCAGTGTGAGATATGATGTGAGATATGTGCAGTGTGAGATAAGGTGTTGTGATATATGCTCCGGTGGCTATTTTTAGGCATTGGTGTTGTAGTGTGTCTAGTAGGTGGATGTTTGATTTCGCTGCGTTTTCGAAGAGTGGAGATCCGTATTGGAGGGGGGGGAGTATTCCACCCCCTCCAACAAGATATTGGCTACTATTAAAGGTGGAGCAACAAAATACTCTGAGTGGCAAAACTTTAAGCTATCATTTCATTCATACTTTTCATCATTCATACTTTTCAGTTGGGAGGCAAAATAGCACCCAAAAGTGGGCTTGGAGTTGGTTCATATAGCATAAAAAGTAATATTCAAAATAAATAAAGAATATGCATAACCTAACCTAACCTACCCTAACCTACTCTTCCTTCCATGCAAGAAGACACATTTGTACTGGAATGTTTCCACACAATCATATTTCCTCAATTATTTTCAAATCAAAAAGAATAACCTGACAGAACCTAAAATAATCCAGCCTGAATTGTTTTTGAAGAAAGAACTCATGTTGTTTAAACATGTCTTAAAAGAAGATTTATTTGTAACTTACAACAATAGCCTAATATAACCTGATATTACCAAGCTGAACCTCTTTGTATGCTTCATGGAGGTAAAATTAAGGTAAAATTTGTCATTATAACCTGAAGCTGCAATAATGTTGATTTGCAACACCCCTGATTAATTTTTCAGAGCTCTGCATTCACTTTTATCTGGTCCTGTTGCAATTTTATGGGCCCAGACAGTTTTTTTGTGTGGACGGGGCAGGGTCAATCTGAAGGAAATTACCATGTTTGCATACCAGAGGGAGGGGGGGGGTGAACCATGGTAATTTCCTTCAGATTGCCCCCTCCACCCTCCAAAATTTGCCTGGGCCACAGATGAAAGTTAATCTCAAGGTCTGAAAAATTAAGCAGGGATGTTGAAAATCAGCATATTTACAGCTTAAGGAAACAATGAGACATTTTACATTCAATTTACCTACATGATGCATACAAAGGGGTTCAGCTTGATTATGTTAGGTTAGGTTAGGCTTTTGTTCTCAGTTATCCAAAATATTTTAGAACGTGTTTAAAACAATTTGAGTTTCTCCCTCTAAAACAGTTCAGTCTAGATAATGCTAAGTTACGTTAGGTTATCCTTCTTTATGAATTTCTTTTCAGAAAATAGGATTGTGTGCAAATATTTCATTAAAAATGTGTTTTCTTGCATGGAAGGCTGGGGTAGGTTAGGTTAGGTTATGCTTTTTATAAATTTACTTTGAAGATTGCTTTTTACACTGGACGTACCGACAGCACGATGGGCCAGTACTACTGACCGTAACGACAGCACGCACGGTCTGTAACCGCGCATGTAGCGAGCGTACGTACTGACTAGAAGTCTGTGTAGGTATATGTATAATGAAGTCAATATCGGACCCCACTTCCGAAACGCAATTGTCTCCTATGTGTCCGGAGACTTGTCAAGTCCAGCTATGGATGTTCCGAGCAAAACCCGCCGCCTGTCTGCCGGCGCTGACGTCGGCATTCGGCTCCTCAATGCGCGGCTATGGCTGGGGGTGTTACGCCAAGTCGGTTTCCATTCTCACCGGAGACGATAACCGTGCGGCGGATGCCGTGTCATTGCGCCATGACACAGTCGGAAGTTATTTCACCGTGTCACCATTGTGACACCCGTGTGACTATTGTATCATGCAGTACATGTGGGGCATGTTTGGAGTGCGATGACCGGACCCCTCCCTTCACGTTTTGGAGCAATAGGTGATGACGGCCAATGACAGTTCAGGGCATTGACCCGGTTGGCCACCGCCCCATCAGCAACTACCCCCCGCCACGCCACGCCCTCGCGCGCGCGGCTCGGCCCAGACGAGACTGAGCAGCGAGGCTGGTGACATATAGCTGAGCGGCAGAGGGGAGCGAACCGCCTGGTTGGACGGTTGTCCGTCACTGGTGCCCGTGGTGACTCGGAGGCACGAATTTGGAAACGGCACATGTTCATGCGATTGCTAGTTAGTTAGTTATTAGGGCTTTAGGGCGCATCGACCACATCGGTCATGTAGCGCCCATAACAACATAACTTATTTACACGTCGATACATCAGCCATGCTAGCTAGCTAATATTGCAGAATATTAGTCAAAATAAAGAACGGTGCATAAAATAAAACATGGCAACATTCATCATTTTCAACGTGGTGCATATATGACTGAAAATGATACGTCGGCGAGGTAATCAAAGAGTCGCCCCGATCGAACAATATCGGAATCGTCGCCTAAAACCTCACTGAGTGACATTGACTGAGGACGCCCAAAGTGACGTCTACGCTCCTCCTCATAGCCGGGTTAGGAAAGCAGGACATGACGCACAGATAAGCGGGCGCGACATTTGGGGCAGTGTGGTATATCATTACCAGTTATTAAATAAGAGTGACTGGCATCTGTATGCCCAATTCTCAAGCGACATAATGCTACCTCATCTCCTATTCTTACGTGAGCACGAACTCCATTTTCCGAGGCGATGCTTGATCGCTTTCAACTTATTATCAGGCATTGCGTTCCAAGAACCTTGCCACTTTGTGAGCACCGAGACAGAAATGGTTCGGAAGTGGTCACGGGCAGGGAGTGGTAGAGTTCGTGAGCATGAAGCTAGCGACGCACGTTTTGCAGCAGCATCGGCCAGGTCGTTTCCAGAGATGCCCACGTGACTCGGGATCCAACAAAGCACCACTCTTACCTGTCTGGTACACACTGGTAAGACGAGTTAAAACGTCCCGCAAAATGGGATTTGACGGATTGTGTATCCTCATCGCTAAAAGGCTACTTAAAGAATCCGTCAAAATAATGTGGAGTAGATCGTCTGATACTTCAATGAAACAGAGAGCTTTCAAAATGGCAACAAGCTCGGAAGAATACACGGAAGCATGTGCTGGAAGTGAAAAGCTTCTAACCACAGTACCTGTAATACAAGCACTGCCGACGCCAGTCTCCATTCTGGATCCATCGGTGTATGTTACAACAAATTCAGTGTACCATTCAATGTGGTCCATGGCAAGTGTTCTGAATTAATGCGGTGTAATATTGCTTTCTTTGTGCAGGCGAGGGATGTGTCCACCTCCGGTACGATCAGTTCCCAGGGAGGCGTTGAAATGCAATCAGTCCGTCGAACTCCCTGTAACCGGAGACCGCTCTCAGGAAAAAGTCGTCGCATTCTCACTCCGTACGGGATGGCCCTCATATGGTGTTCGTTTGAGAACAGCGTTAGTGTGCGGTGGGAAAATACATGGACGTAAGCTGGGTGGTCCAGGTATTGACGTAGCCTGCAGGCATATCGCATGCCGAGCTGTTCACGCCGCAGAGAGAGTGGAATCTCGTGAACTTCCGCAAGGAGACTCGCCGTTGGAGAAGTACGAAATGCCCCCGTGATGATACGAAGGGCAGAGTGGTGGACTACATCCAGGGTGCGTTTGCTCGTCAAACAAGCTCAGTCATAAATGAAACACGCGTAGTCAAGCTTTGATCGTACGAACGATCGGTATAGCAGGATCAGTGATGCCCGGTCTGCTCCATAGGTCGCACGAGCTACACATTTTAAGATATTCAAAGTATTTGCACACTTACCTCGTAGTGTTTTAAGATGCTGTCGGTATGTTAAGCGCGTATCAAATTCCACCCCCAGAAATCTGACTACCGGTTGCACCGGTATCGCCTGCCTGTACAGTAGGATTTCCATATTGGGACATAGGCGGCGGCGACAGAAGTGTACGGCAACGGTTTTCGCTGTAGAGAAGCGGAATCCGTTCGTATTTGCCCACTTCTCCAAACACCTGACGGCTAGCTGTAGCTGTCGCTCCATCGACGGTGTACGTGAGGCACATGACCATATGGCGAAATCATCGACATATAAGGATCGCCCAACGGTCTCAGGAAGCGAGTCCCCAATATCGTTAATCATCACCCCGAAAAGGGTCACACTCAAGACACTTCACTGTGGAACTCCGTTCCTTGGATAAACCAATCCGAGAGGCAGTGGCCGACTCGTACACGAAAACAGCGATTTGCTAAGAAGTTTTGTAAAGAGGTGCCAAGTTGTCCTCGGATCCCATGCTTGTGGATCTTCAGTAGGATTACCCTACGCCACGTAGTGTCGTAGGTCTTCTCGATGTCAAAGAACACCGCGCCTAGATGTCGCTTCCTCTTAAAAGCGATGGGCGCTGTATGACCAACGCAGTCGATGCGCCCTTAAGCCCAAATAACCAACCAACCAACCTCTTAAAAGCGAGCCGTACTTCGGTGTCCAGTGTTAAAATATGGTCAATGGTACTCCGGTTTTTGCGAAAACCGCACTGCGTATTCAGGAAGATGTCATGTTTTCCAAAAACGATGACAGGCGTCCATTTACGAGTTTCTCTATTAGTTTACCTAATGCAGACGTCGGAGATATTGGGCGATAATCTAAGGGGTCCCGGCCGCATTTCCCAGATTTCAAGAGTGGGACCACTGTAGATTGACTCCACGATGGAGGGTACTCGCCATTCGTCCGTATGTGGTTAAAAGTGCGTAAAAGCTCCGCGACCACAGAGGGAGACAGGTGTCTCAGCATCTCATTGTGCACTTCATCGGGTCCTTCGGCAACACTACGCAACGAGTTAATTGCTGATTCCATCTCAGCCTGGGTAAAACAAGTGTTGTACGACAGGTGCTCTGGAGTGGAAAAGTCCATCAAAGTCGATTCACAGCGGGCTTTATGGCGCATAAATTGTGGGTCACCGTTGCCGGCGCGGCTGACATCTGCCAGAGCACGTCCAATCTCGTTGGCCACATCAATAGGGTGCGTCACCTCACGGCTACCAACCGTCAACGTGGGAAGCGGGCCTGCACTGAATCGACCAGAAATACTCTTGATACGAGACCAAACCAATGAGGTTGGCGAAGATCGATTCAGTGAGCTAACATACTCACGCCATGAAACACGCTTGGCCTCCTTCATGGTGCGCCGGGCGCTGGCACGAGCACGCCTAAACTCTATTAAGTTGACAGTGGTGCTGTTGCGATTAGAGGCTCGAAACCCGCGTCTTCACCCACGAATAGCGTCACGGCATTCCTCCGTCCACCACGGCACAGGGGTGCGTCGAGGAAATCCAGAGGTCCTGGGGATACTTGAGGAGGCGCATTCCAACAGAAGTGCAGTGAATTCGGTCACTGGTAGTGGTAGAGACCTTGGTTCGGAGCAGAAAGCGGCTTCAGTTTTCTCCTTAAATCTAACCCAATCCGCTTTCTTAAAATTCCATCGCTGCGGGAGCGGGCCTAAAACTGAGCCGTCCAGGTAACTTAGCCAGATTGGGAAATGATCACTCCCCAATGGATCGGAGTCCACCATCCACTCGAGGCACTGAGTTAGCTGTGGGATGACCAGGCGAGGTCTAAGGTGGAAGTGCTTCCTGAGGGTGTGGAGAAGTGTGTTCGTGTCCCTGTATTTAAAATGCAGAGCATTTCGTTAAGGATTAAAGATTCCAGATGGCGACCACGGGCGTTAATATCGTCGCATCCCCACAGCATGTGGTGGGCGTTAAAATCGCCCAAAAGTAAGATCGGTGAAGGCAGTTCAGACAGCAAGTTGGCGAGTTCCACCGTGGGGAAGATATTCCCTGGAGGCAGATATACGGAGCATATTGTTATGGGTCGGTGGCCAAAAAGCACTCGAGCGGCAACCGCCTGGAGTGTAGTACGCAGGGTTAACTCCCTCGCGGGGACGCTGTTGGTGACCGCCATTAGCACTCCACCGTGTGCCACAGCATCAGTCACCACATGCTTCCGAAATATCGAGTAGCCACTCAACGACACCATGTAGTCAGGTGAAAGCTTCGTTTCCTGGAGACATACCGCCACTGGGCCGTGCCGATTTAAAACCATCTGGAGGTCCTGGGCGCTAGTTCTAAAACATCGACAGTTCCATTGTGAAACGGTTGATGAAACCGTCATACAAGTGTCTTGAATTTAAAAGTGGTAAGTCTGTTCATGCGTACAAACTTTCCCTGGCTCAGGACATTCAAGTTTCAGTTATAAAAAAAGAAGAAAAAGAAATTACGAGTGCAATAAGCTGATAACGATCCACCAGTGTGGATCCTAGCCTCCGCGGACGCAGAGTGCGCTCGCTGACGATTTCTTGGGTTTCCACCGCCCGGTGGCGAAAGTGCCCAGGGTGATGCCCTCTTTCGTCCGGCAATAGGGGAAAAGCGTGTCTGGCTCTCACGAGGAGGAACGGGAGGTGGTCCCATCACGTCTCCAGGAACCGTCCCGGGGACTCCCCGAGAGGTCCCAGGTAGGGATTTGTGCAGGCCATCGGCCTGTGACGGACCGGCAGGCCGCACGCAAAGCGAGGGGCCACGCGACCCGTCACGGCTTGCTCGACCCGATGCTGCCATATCGGGAGCTCCTGGTCGGACCCCGGTCATCTGCGAACGACGAGATGCCGGGGGTGGTACTACCGGGACGCGGCTGGAGGCGGCACTGCCGTCTTCCGAGATGACTGGGTGGATTGGGTTAACGAGGGAGTCTTTGGAAGGAGTAGGCGTGGGGTTGTGTGATGAGGTATAGGTAGATGTGGTAGTCGGGGATGAACTGGGTTTCGAAGGAGAGGACCGAGCCGGCCTCTTAGACCGATGGACTTGGATCCACTCCCCACCGTCAGGGGTAGATCGGGGGGATGTCTGCAAAGCATCTTCCGCGCAATCGTTTGTAGTGGGTGGGGCTTCCGTTGTTCTGTCTTCCTTTTCAGTGGGCAGCCTATTCCTCGCAGGCGAGGCGAGAGGCACCCCAAAAGCTCGAAGTAGAGCTGCGAGTTGCGCTATCAACTCGCACGCCTTGTCGGGCTGTACGTTTGGTGTGGTTGCCATGCTGGTTTTGGTTCTGGAAGAGTACGATATTTTTGGGTGCGACCTTTCATAGAGGTCCCTGGCCTCTCTGAACGATATTTTGTGCGTATGTTTCAGTGAGATAATTTCCTTTTCCCTAATGTAATTTGGACACGCACTGTCATACGACGTATGGGGTACCTGTCCTGCATCGCAGTTCACACAGAAAGGATGCTCAGAAGAGCACTGCTCACTCGAGCACTGCTCACTCGAGTGGTCATGGGAGGCACATCTGCTGCACGCTTGGCGGCCACGACAAAATTGAGTGGTGTGTCCAAATCTTTGGCATCTGAAGCAACGCATTGGGTTTGGTAAAAATTACCTCACTCTCACACGCACGTAGCCCACTCTGATCTCTGAGGGAAGATGCCTTGTGTTGAAAGTTAAAATAACGTTGTTGGTCAAAATAAAGTCTGCACTTCTCTTTACTTTCATTATTCTGGCGGCAATAACCCGGAAAGCTGACAGCCCATCAACGATCTCATCCTCTGTAACATCCCTCAAGTCAAAGCAGTTTATCACTCCACGCGAGGTGTTTTTTGTACTTTGGAGTTCCACGGTGATTGCGATTGTTTCGTCCTCCTTTTTCCCGTTCTTCCGCACGCCATACACGAACTCAGATGATCGCAGAGCTGTATCCGCATGCTCTGCTTCCGCAAATTCAACCTCTAAAGTACCGTCCTTCAGCTTTTCACATCTCATAATCTCTCCAAACCTTTCGCATCCGTCCCGCCTTTGGAAAGGGGACAGGGACGCAAGACTCTTGCTAACTCCACGGAAAACTAGCACACGAGGTACCGGGGTACCATACGAATGGGAGCTCCGATCTCGGCGTATATGGGGGTTGGTCTGGTCCTCACGAGAGGGACCAGGGGTGTTTTTGTGTTGTGGATGCCATGCAGTGTGACTTGGTTTCCACTCCTCGGGCGCCCCACCACATAGGGACCCAACGGGAGGGACGCCTGGGCCCCGCGGACGGGAGGACGCCAGGCGCCCGAGGAGCTATACGGGGCAGGCGGCACCTTCGCCCGGCCGGGAGAGAGAGACTCACCACCCCGACCGGGATCCAGCGCCGCCCACCACTTGACCCCAGCCGGCCGGGCCGGCAGACACTGGGAAGGATCCCGGGTCCCCGGCCCGAGGCGACCGGCCACTTGGCCCGCGTGAGGCCCCACGGGCCCGCCCGCCCCTCCGGGATATCGGGACCAAAGAGGTGTGTTGGTCCCCCGTCACAACTAGCGCCGCGCGACGGGGGACCTCAGCCTCCAGGACTCCGTCAGCCCCGGGGGACGGGCCGAGGGAGCGCGGCTACCCCGATAAAACTGATCTGGAGGGCAGGACCGCGGAAGTTATCCTACCTGCTCATAGTAGGGATAGTCGGTGTTGCAGGGCCAGGTGAAGGATATGGATGTTGGGATGATATTGGCATTGGAATGGGAGCGTACGGATGGAAGGATGAGTAAGGCACTCCTAGTCTGACCCCTCGCCGGCTCACCGATGGACTGGGATTCCGGGTCCTTAGGGCACTCAATCCCCCCCTCCCACGTAAAGGTGGTGCCTCGTCGGGGGGGGGGGGGGTTATGCGATTGCTGTTGAAATTGTTGCTCAAGTGTTTGCCGTGTTGTTTAATTATCAGCCCGGTCAATACAAGAGCATTAACGGATGTTGGACGTGGGAACCGGGTGGTTTTGGAGAAATTGAAATTAATAACCGGTTGTCGCGGAGCGAGACTATCTAGACCAGACTATCACTGCCTGGCGATACGAACTTGCCGACATATGGGTAGGCATAATGGTGGAAGTTTGATGGTGAATTGGCAGTTGGACATTTGTGTCCATTTATGTATTTGCAGTGTGTGTGGTGCGCCATGAGCCGTGATCGTACGTTAGGTGCGTCGTGAACCACCGATGAAACACTTGTGTATTTACAGCGTGTGCAGCATTGTATGTGTGGTGCCATTTTTAATACCATGTTGAGGGTAGGCATGTGTAGACACCCTCCAGGCGAGTTGGCAATATGTCACGTCCGTTTTTCAAGCAATATTAACTCGTATGATGATTACCACCGAAACTCCATCTGGTCTTTGTCTGTCGTCACAATTTTTCATGCTTAGCTGCACAGCTGTGTGTTTAACCTGGATGTTGAACTTTCAGGAATCATCACAATCGTGGCTATAATAAGGATATCCAGTCAAACGTAATCACCCTGTAGCCACATGGGCGCAAAATGACCAATGCAGTCGACGCGCCCTAAAGCACAAATCCACCACCCTGTAGCCACCCATAAACAATGGAACTCAGAAGAAGGGTACATATCAGCTTTTATGAGTATCTCTAAGATCTCGGAAGCTACCGAATGAAGAAACACAAAATCTCGGTCGGAGATTACGGCTGCAGAAATTCCCAGGTATCCGAAGTCAACGTCCGGGAAATCTACCCTGACCATGCACCGGTTCGCGCTGCCATCTGTCCACCCTTCCGTCAAGCTGGATTTCTTTGATGCTACAACAGATGGCAGTGGGTACGCGGCGACGCAGCCACGAAGTACATGGTCCACCTTTCAGCGACTCCGTCTGAACATCAAACGTTGTGACGATGAAATGGTGAGTCGATGGACATCAGGTTCAAACGTAGTTTTCACGTGGCCTCAAAAGAAGCGTAGCTATGAGCGATGGCAGTCATATCAGTTCTACTCCGGTGTGTCTGGTGAAAAAGTTCGTCTGACCGAACCGGCTCTCCTCGACCAGAGGAGCGCCGGAGATGCATCTGTGTGCGAGGAGAGGAGTTTGCGGCGACATTCCCGTACCCTGGCAATTAGCTGCTAAAATCGTACCTGAGCCGGCACTCGTCATCCCGTCAGGATTGGAAATGGCTGCGATGTTTGGTTTGTGTCCTGTGCCTCGAGTTGAAGCCCAGGCGTGTGTGTGCATACATGAAGGCGAATTAGTGTATACATACTCAGGGGAATATGCCTGTTAGGGTGATAGATCTGCATTGAAATTGGAATTCCCATATTTTTTAACTAGGCATTGGTCATCCAACTATTATACTGGCAGGTTACACCATGTTCATTTGTAACCCCTGGTGTTGATTTCCTAAATTATTGGGAGGGGAGGGGGGAAGCAACATACATGAAGGCATTGGCCAGGCAAAGCAGATTGTGTGTGTGTGTGGTAGGGACACACTCCACAGGGTACACCCCTGTTGTAAAACATCCATGTCCACTGTTTATGTTTGTTTATGAAGTTTGGCCCTCCTGAGTGTATGTATATTCTGTGAATCAGAACGCATGTCCGCGGTTTCTTTGCATCCCCGCTCTGCGTAATCTTCATGAGAGGGAAACAAGTATTCAGTCGGAACATGTGTGATCTAGTGAAGGTTACCTCTGTGTTCCGCACATCAGTATCATCACAAATATTCGTCAAATAGTGGAAATTTTGTCGGAGTACGGGCAGCTGACCATTCCGCAATTCGGCCACACTCGAGTCCTCAGGTCAGCAGATTCGCATTACCAGCTGGACTGTGATGGCGCGTGTAAATGCACGTCTCAGCGAAACCCTGATGACTGGACGCACCCTTCTTCACACCGGCAACCCTTCTCCAAATACAGGATTGGCCGGCTTCTGCTGCACTGGCAACCAATCGGCTGACGCCGTTTGGCAGGGTGAAGGAGGAGCAGATCTTCATTGGTCCGCATCTTCCGCCGGACGACTTCCATTGCATCACACCTAAAGAGGAACTCAAGTAAGCAGTATTCTTGGTTTGGGATTCGTTTTACTGTGCTACGCCGACTAGGCTAGAGAAACTCATGTACGTAAGATTGTTAGTCTGTGGTTCGTTATGCTGTGCCACGCCGACTAGAGACATCAAAAGTTTGCTCCTCGGTCATGACCATGTCTACCTGGCAATATAACTGTTCTCAGCGTTCTTCTCGCTGGGCCCCTTGTGCCTTACATTTCCTAACAGACAGTGCCCTAGTCTTTACACCTGCTCACACCGAGTACCTGCTTCCCAGCTGAAGTTAGATAACTACTTGGTCGCACGCGTGAAAAGTAGATTTTTACCTGGATAGTCAGAAGGACGTCTTCAATTTCCATTAACGTATGACAGCCGTCGCATTACAGCAATTTCTCGAATGAACTTTCATCAGCCCCAGAGGGTAAACTCAGTGTAAGTTTGAGGATGGGTCGGTTCCTGGCTATTGGAGTAATGTGAGTTGCGGAGAGGGAGGCGGCTACATTGGAACTATGATACATTGGAAATATGATCTGAAAATTGTTCCGTCGGAGTTTTCAGATTATTGGTGTCTTGCCCTCGGCTTGTCTGTGAGCGAACACGGTCGTTTTGAAGTGCCTGACATTTGCTTCAAGAAGTGTGAAATTGACTATCCCAGAATCTCACCGTTTTCTAAGAGCACATCAAAAGTGGGGCGGGGGGAGTGATTTTTTAGGCGTGACGGACCATAAAGGTCACTTGCGCTGCCTTTAAAGCGAGTATGTTACATGTCTGTCTGTAAAACGAGCGTTTGCGATCAAGGTACAGGCAAGTGGATATTTACGTTCAGGAATTGTACGTTAGTTTGCGTGATATTTTAGTTGCTGATGGCAAGGCTCTGTGTTGGGGACAGCTCCCTGATGTCTAAATGGTTTAGTTTTACTTTACTCCTCCACAAAACAATTCGTAGTTAAGTTTGGGGGTGGGGGTGTTTTGAGAGTGGCGAGAAGTTCATTTTGCCAGAGTGCCGCGTTTACCCTACTCTTATCGAAGAGCACGGAGGAATCTTTACCGTGTGAACAAGGAGGTAGTTGTTCACACCGCCTATCACGCCAGCCGCCGCGTGTTGGTTGTTAGTAGCGGGTTAAGTCTAAGCATGCCATGCAGGGTTGTCAGTTGGGTTAGTACGGTGTTTTGCAATTCGGCTCTTATACGTCCTCTGTACCTCTGGGTAGCCGTTTACGTTAGGAGTTGCAAGGCAAATCGGCTCATCTACGTTCGATGGCTCCTCTGGGTAGTCGTTTTACGTTATGCTAATTTGTATTTTGTTCATGTTTTCCTAAAGCAATTCGGCCAATCTACTTCCGACGGCTCCGCTAGGTAGCCATTTGTTTCTAATTGAGAAGCAAATCGGCTCATGTACGTCCGACGCCATGCGGGGATGACTATTTACGTGTTTCCTACGAGTGTTTCGCGGTCATGCATTGCGAGTTCATGTGATTGTTGGTGGTGTGGTGCCAACCGTGCTAGTTTTGTGGCATACAGATATCCAGATAGCAATTGAAGGAGTTCTGGGTGCTAGTCACCGAGAAGCGATGGAAGCGATAGGGTGATGCCCTCTTTTTGGCAGAATACCTTAGGTGGTTGTCTTTGAGAGCTAAAGCTACTACAGTCTAGCATGATGTGGTCTATGCTTAACGTGGTGTTGCAGGTGCCGCAGTGTGGTGTTGTATATTGGTCACCCTCTAATTGAGGCTGTGCTAGTTTTGTGCAACCAGTTTTAAGTCTAGTGAAGATTACCTCTTTTTGTCGGTGAGATTGATTTGATGTGTTCCATGTGTCTATTGTTGTTTTGATTGCGTGGGTGTAGTTTGGTTTGTGTTGTGTTGAGTTGTGTTGTGTCCATGTGGTCTGTTGGTGTTGGCGAATGTGGTGTTGTAGGAGTGCTTTGCAATCGTCTACCGAATATTCGACGCTAGTGTAAGTGTTCAATACTAAGGCTTGCTTTGCCAGTCGGTCTGCTTCTTCGTTACCTGGGATGTTGGCGTGGCCCGGAATCCAGAGGAAGGAAAAGTTCATGGTTTCGTTATGGGCCACGAGTTGTTGGATTATATCAATGAAGTGATGTGGACAGTCGTTGGTGTTGCTAATTGACTGGAGGACAGATTTGGAGGCTCAGCAAATTACTACGTTTCTAACTTTACGCCTCATGAGAATGGTGATAGCGGCCAGAATGGCCATTGCTTCAGCGGAGTAGATGGAGAAGTTATCCGGTAGACGCTTGGAAAGTCTGAGACCTGGTCCAGTGATGCCGACGCCTACCTTTGCCTCGTGTTTCGAACCATCCGTGAATACAAGTGATTTGTGATTGTTGTCATCGGCGAACTTGTGGAAGAAGCCAAGAATTTCCGCCGATGTGATAGTGGATTCCTTCTCGGATAGGAAGTACTTGACCTTTGGTTGACTGAAAGTCCAGAATGGTTTAGTGGGCGGTCGAGTTGCAGTGGATGGCATTGCGAAGTTAAGATCTGAGAGAGCCGTGGAAATTTGAATGCTATATGGTAGAAGTTTGCGCGCAAATCGGCCCTTGTCGTATCTGTCAGGCGTAAAGCAGCGCTGTGCTGGATGATTTTTAATGTATTTGATTTTGATGTGGTAGCAGTTAGACTTGTGCTCGACTCGAGTTGAATCAAGAATCGACTCATGAATCTATCGTTTTCGGATGAGTTGTGAGTTGAATCGATTCTTTTCTCAAAAACATATCTTGAGTCGTTAGTTGAATCACATCTCTTTTTTAAATGAGTTGAATCACGAGTTGAATCCGTAGTTGCTGTTGGGAAATACGATGGCGTAGTGTAGTATAAAGTTTTATACGACTTGTTGTGGGTCAGTGATGTCCTGTCCTTTCACCGTCAGCTGAGGGAAGAGGCCTGGTGGTGTGCGTTTCAGGTTGAAACGCTTCATCAGGTCCCGGATTCTGCCCATAGGGGTGAACCTATTTAATTGAAAGGCAAAAGACTGCCAACAGTTTTGTCGTGCTGTTCGAATTATGTACCGGCAGTGTTTTTGAGGTTGCCTGTATGCTGATAGTTGTGCTTCGCACACGCATCTTTTGCATCGTTTGTGGAGACGGCTCCGTGCGGCGATTGCCCTTTGACAGTCCGGGGTCCACCATGGCGTAGAAGCCTTTTGCCTAGGTTTGTTACTTTTTGGGACTGAGTCTTGTGTTGCTGAGCTGGTGGCCCTTAGGATTGTCTCAATCTTACTGGTCTCTGAAATTGTTAGCTTGAGGTCCACCTGTTCCTCGAGTTTAGCCCAGTCCGCTCTTTTCAAGTTCCAAGATTGTCTGAATAGCTTAGTGTGGTAGCTAGCGTCTGTGCTGAGCCTAATTGAGATTTGGTAGTGGTTGCTGAGCCCGGGAACGTCTGAAACTGACCAGTCAAATAGTGACCTTAGTCATTGGAAGCAGCACGTTAAGTCAATGCAACTGTCCGACCCTCCTAAAGTCGGGTTGTAGCGGGTGGCGGTCCCGATTTTAGGAAGTACTATGTTGTGGTCCGAAATAAACTGGTGAATTTCGCGCCCTCTAGCGTCGGTCTGGTCGATTCCCCAGGAGGCGTGTTTAGCATTAAAGTATCCCATAATGAGAACTGGTGGAGGGGCCTGAAGCAGCAAGTGGCTCCGCGCCTGTGGTGTGGGGGTTTCAGCTGACGGAGAGATGTATAGTGAAATGACTGTGGTTTGGCAATGGGCAATGTTGAGGCCGGCTGCTACGCAATTCAAAGCAGTACTTAACGTTACTCGACTGTAAGGTATGCTGTTTGAAATGAGTATGGCTGCGCCCCATTTCCTATTGGGGCCGTTTACGTTGTCGACATGCCAAGTGTAATCTGGGGTTTTGTTCCAAGTGGAGTCAGAATCTCGAAAGCGAGTTTCTTGGAGCGCAGCTAGTAATGGTTTTTGTTGCAAGAATTCAGATTTGAATTATATCAAATTGCCTGGAAGGCCTCTGGTGTTCCACTGCAGAAAAAGTCCCATTCCGGAGCGCGCTTAGTCACTGTTGGTATTCCTATACTGGGGTGGTGTCGGAGTAGAGTTGGGGAGAAAGGTTGAACCGGTGAACGGAGAGAGGGTTGGGAGGTGACCCAGGCAGGGGTGGTAGCCTGGACCTGGTCGCACGGGTTCTGGGATTTGATTGGGTAGAGTGGCGGCGTGATTTGCGCTTGGGAGGCGCGGTGGGTTCGGGTGGGATTCGTTGGTCTGGAGTTGTGCGTTCGACGGGCTTTGAAGGAATGGCAGGTTCAGTCTGAGTGCTGGCCTCAGACGATATTTTGGAATGGGTTTGTGTGGGTGTGCAGGAGGTGGTGGGAGGGTCGGTTTGGCAGGAGGTGGTGGCCGTGGACTTGCCGGTGGTCTGGGTGGATGTTGTGGTGGTCTTGGCTTGGGCCGGCCGGATGGGTGTGGTAGAGGCCGGGACCTGGAGGGGGCGCCATTGCGCTTCCTCCAGCGCCATTAGCTGTGATCGTACATTAGGTGCGTCGTGAAGACATGTAGACATGTGCAGACACCCTACACGCGAGTCAGCAATATGTCACGTCCATTATTCAAGCAATATATTAACTCGTGTGTGCACCACCGAAACTCCATCTAGTCTTTGTTTGCTGTCACCATCTTTCATGCTGCACAGCTGTGCGGTTAACCTGGATGTTGAACTTTCAGGGATCATCACAATCGTGGCTATAATAAGGATACCCAGTCAAACGTAATCACCCCGTAGCCACCCATAAACAATTGAACTCACAACAAGGGTACATATCAGCTTGCATGAGTGTGTGTGTTGTGTCAGTCATTGGCTGTACCGTCATCAGTCGGTGACGTCACGAGTCTCGCGCAACAAAGCCCTAATAACTAACAGCCGGCAAAACAGAGTTCGCGCCGAATTGGCGCAGATGTGCCCAGTGTTTGCAGTCTTCACTTTGTAACTAAGAGTGAGACACATGTACTGTGTGCCGTAAACGTCTATTGGGATCGTAACACGCGCGCCGGAGCGTGTCACGTAACGAACCGGATGGGCGCACGTTCGCCCCTAAGATCTCGGAAGCTACCGAATCAACAAACACAAAATATCGGTCCGAGATTACGGCTGCACAAATTCCCAGGTACCCGAAGTTAACATCCGGGAAATCTACCCTGACCATGCACCAGTTCGCGCTGCCATCTGTCCAGCGAGCCGTCAAACTGGAGTTTCATGATGCTACAACAGATGGCGGTGGGGACGCGGCGACGCAGCCACGAAGTACATGGTCCACCTTTCAGCGACTCCGTCTGAACATCAAACGTTGTGACGATCAAATGGTGAGCCGATGAACATCAGGTTCAAACGTAGTGTGCACGCGGCCTCAAAAGAAGTGTACCTATGAGCAATGGTAGTCATATCTTGTCTACTCCGGTGCGTCTGGCGCAAAACTTCGTCTGAGCAGACCGGCTCTACTCGACCCGACCGCCACGATTTTCAAACCTAACCATAGCCTTTGTTAGTGTTTCGCGTCCACACTAGCTTCACTGAGAATTGGATGTGATCATTTAATTTGATCTTTGCACGTTTTTAGCTTAACACTCGCACGTCCGGCGGTCCGCGCCAACTTCGCATGTCCGGGGGGGGGTGGCAGATGTCTGCCGCCCCCTAAGATCTCGAGAACTATGCTAGGTAGCGACAAACGGAAAACGGCTTTGGATAGCTGGTGACAAGCTCTATCGAAAGCATTTCGGTCATTTTCTCGTTCAGGTCAATATTTAGGTCACTGGGTCATCATGTCAAATTCGACCAGATCGGGTGGGACCCTCAGATATTGGCACATATCTCAGGACCTGTAACAGATAGAAACAAACTGCAAATGCTATTCGACAGCCCTTGAAATGTGCTATCGAAATACGCTGTGTAATTTAAGGTCAGGTCAACAGATGGGTCACAGAAACAATGACCTCAGGTCAAGGTCATGGGGTAGAGTAGGGAGGTCATGTAATATATCAATCGACACGTCTTGGCGACACAAGCACAATGACGGTAATTTCAGCCTTCTAGCTCAATGCATTGCGATATAGTGCGCAGAAATGTGCTAGTGATTTCAGGTGACCTCAGCTGACCTTGGTGGGGCCACTGAGCAAAAATGTCAGCGATAGCATTGCGAATAGCTTCCAACTACACGCCATAACGGTTGGAGGTCATTCCGGGAGCAAATATGTAACCAGGAAACATTTGTATATTTTTCCATAGGCCTATAATGGGTAAGCCATGGCCACGACCTGACCTCAGGTCAACGCAACAAAAAAACCGTGATATACATATTATAGACCCTGATAAGATCATGACGTGATATAAGTTTGAAATCAATCGCCCAATTATTGTGGGAGTAATGCCACCTAGAACTCGGAGGGACGTCAGGTCACTTCGCCTGACCTGGTGACCTGACTTGAGATGACCCAGGGTCAAACATTTCTGAGGATATGCGGAAAAGACCAATGAGCAGCCATGCGAGGTTTGGCTTTGCTAACCCGATTAGTATGGCGGAAAAGTAGGAAAAACCGCAGGGGGGGGGGGGGCAGATATCTGCCCCCCCCGGACGTGCGCGGGTTAAAATTGCTTGTTGAGTGCTCTTAACCTGTCGTGAATGAAGAGCGTCGGACTGTACTTCTGGTTGTCAGACTATTTCAAGAGCGATTTACAGTATCGTACATCAGTGACAGTTGAAATTGTATAACTCAGGTTCACTTCTGCTCTGCTCTTTTTGTGATAATCCAACTATCATCACAGGGGACGAGTGGTCTAGGGGTAAGATGCTCGTCTCGCAATCGAAAGGTTGTGGGTTCGAATCTCACCTGTCGCTACTCTCCGCCCGCGACCAATCGGCGTGAGAGATTGGCGACGCTATATGACTCAACGGTCGACGTGTCGTAAAACCAATAACCGACCGACCGACCAACTATCATCACAATATTTTCTTGAATTATTTTAATCTGTGTACAACGAGAGGGTTTGCGGCGACATTCCCGTGCCCTGGCGATTAGCCGCCAAAGCCGTACCGCAGCCGGCACTCGCCATCCGGTCAGGGTTGCAAATGGCTGCATCCTTTGGTTTGTACCCCGGAGCCTCGAGTTCAGACCCAGGCGTGTGTGTGCATACATGAAGGCGATTTACTGTATGCATACTCGGGGGAATGCGCCTGTCAGGATGATCGAATGCATTGAAGTTGGAATTTCCGGTGTTTTTAACTAGCGATTGGTCATCCAAGTATTCTCCTACTGGCAGGTTACAACATGTTCATTTGTAACCATGGGTGTTGATTTCCTAAATTATTGGGGGAGAAAGCAACATACATCAAGGCAGTGGCCAGGCTCAAAAACATTGTTTGTGTGTGTGGTGGGGGCACACTCCATAGGGTACACCTCTGTTTGTAAGACATCCATGTCCACTGTTTGTGTTTCTCTATGACGGTTGGCTCTCCTGTGGATATGCATATTCTCTGCATCAGAACGCACGTGCGAGATTTATTTCCATCCCCGCTCTGCGTAATCTTGAAGAGAGGAAAACAAGTATTCAGTCGGAACATGTGTGATCTAGTGGAGGTTACCTCTGTGTTCCGCGCAATAGTATCATCACAAATAGTCGTCAAATTGTGGAAATTTTGTCGGAGTCCTGGCAGCGCACCATTCCGTAATTCGGGCATACTCGAATTCTCAGCCCAGTATAGGGGGTCCGGCGACGTCGGGCTGGGCGGTGTCGGAGCGGATCTGGGGGCACTGGGCATTAGGCATTGGCGGCACAGCCTGGTGGGTGGGTCGCTGTGCGGGCGACTGCGGCCGTCTGTCGGTGGGCAGGCTGGATGGTTGCTGCTGTGTTGCTCCTCTATTGCCCACCTTCAACCGCTCCGACATCCTACCAACCTTGCTGCGGCCCGTCGCCACCACTACACGAATTTGTATAGCCCGGCCAGGCTCCTATCCACACCACATACGCCGGTGAGTGCGCCAGGCTGGTCATGTAGCGAGGAGGTGTTGTGGGCTTTGGGTGTGACGTGACACTGATGGATGGCCATGATAGAGGTACACGACCTGGGTACTGCCACCGCCGCCGGCACTCGTCCATTTGCAGGACCCACCCGTGTACCACCAGGAACAACACATCCACCATCCACTCACTCCCCCCCGCACACACAGCACACTCGACGTTTTCGGGGCAGCCAGATGCAAGCAGGGCCCGGGTAACATCCAGTAAGATTTTGGCAGTGAGGTTTCTGACAGCTGAATACCTGCGTTGAAATCGAACCAATTCCACTGGTCCTTAAAGCTACCCTTTTCAGCATGTATGCAACAGTCACTTCGCTCCTTTCATTCCGCACGATCATTCGGTCCCTAATAATACGAAAACGAATTCGCCCAAAATTTTCCCCTCCAGTGTTACGCAAGCATTTAGCGAGTCGTATTTCCTTTCACTGGGGACTTGGTTAGTCCCGAATGCATATTAATTACCCGCTCCGAGGCATACTTGTAAACGGCTTACGCGACTCTCCTGATTGAATAATTTGTATATATTGTCGTTACTGCCCTTAAAGCTTTGCAACACTGGGCGATGAAACTTTCCTCGGGCTTCTGTGCTGTCTTATAACTGAACTCAGGTATCAATGGCCAACTTACCTAACCATACTCAATCGACGCCATGCCTGGCCTTACACGTTGAGGACGTGCGACCAGCGTCACGTATCCCACGGGCGGGCACGGATCCCTACCACGTTGGGTACGTCCCCTGGTCGTCGTTATATCCTAGCCGGCCCTACCATTTTAGCCCCGGGACTTACGGCCTGCCAAACCAGTCCGTGCGTCCCCCGATCCTCTGTACCATCCGTGCCCACGTACAGCGAACGGAGGCGGACTCATTACCCGGCAGTGTTTTGCCTATATATCCTGTTGTCCGGCGCCGAACTTCCGGCGAACGCAATGTGGGGCTCCCTCTAACTGGTCCTCCCACATGCATACTATGCTCGCCCCCTCATCTGCGCCCTTGGGTCACAAAGGCCAGCGGGATTTTTCGGTCAAGAGATACCTGAGCCCAGTTAGCAGTTACCACTTGAATAGTGCCCAGGAGTAACAATCAGGAGAGATTCGTCATTGCGCCCTTTCGTCGTGCCCCCCCTCTTGAGGAAGGGAGGGTCAAAGGCCCCTCACGGCCGACGCCCGAGGACATATCGCCCATAGGAGGGCAGCTGGCAGACTGTCTCTCTCGCCCGCTCTTCGGAGGTCGTCAATCTTTTCTCTCGTCCATCCCCTATCTGCCGTAAATTCGCCCGAGTGAAAAGAGGGACCGTGCCAGAAACAGTCAGATGCTTAGACTAAAATCATAACACAGAGACCGAAACTACGACAAGTGTGACTACTTAGACCTATAAATGAGACGCTGACATATATTTACAGGCAATTCTGCAACAAACGCCATCCAATCAAAATGTGTCCCTTAGAATGTTGTCTCCAAACGAACCGTATTTATGTTCAGGGCACTTTTCATATTACACTTAGGTACTCGTGTTTCCGCGTTGGTGTTGTCAGTTACGTGCTCGCAATTGTTATGGTATTTAATTTGCATTGCCTAACATTACGCACCGAATAAGAAAACGAGTTTGGCAAATTTTTCCAAAGGTCAGGTTAGAGAGGCGAAATCCCATCCACGTATGTATTTGGAGTCCAGGGGACTCCAACTCTAGTCACATGAAACACCATCCACATTTCCATTTATTCCTACGCTAAAATAGGAAAGAAAGGAAAGCATTGAAATACACCTGAACACTGGCACACCAACTATTTATATTTACACTATGACTGGACGCACCCTTCTTGATACCGGCAACCCTTCTCCAAATACAGGATGTGCTGGCTTCTGCTGCACTGGCAACCAATCGGCTGACACCAGTTCGCAGGGTGAAGGAGGAGCAGATCTTCAGTGGTCCGCATTCTCCTCCTGACGACTTCTCTTGCATCACACTTAAAGAGGAACTCAAGTAAGTAGTATTGTTCGTTTGGGATTCGTTTTCCTGTGCTACGCCGACTAGACAAGAGGAACCCAAGTACGTAAGATTGTTAGTCTGTGGTTCGTTTTGCTGTGCCACGCCGACTAGAGACACCAAAAGTTTGCGCCTCGGTCTTGACCATAGGCTGTTTCACGCGTGCACTAGCGGGAAGTAATCGTCATGATATCCCAATGGCTGGGTCAGGGCATAATAATTACGTTGATCTGAAAGCTTTTAGGCTGTAGATTGGACCAATGTATAATATCAATAAGCAAACAGTACGTTCAGCTACCTAATACGACAAGTTTTTGGACTAGTAACAGCTTGTTTATGCACAAACCCTGAAAATGTACACCCACATCCGCGCCTTGGACGTCATGTAGTCGGAAATCTGGAAGTCAGACCAAGCGAGCCTGACTTCGGAAGTAAACTCGATGACAACAGCTGTTTGTCGAATTCAGCGGTCTTCAAATGCCAAATTTTCCGAGCACTCGACCACTCTGATCAATATCGCCAGCCAACTTCAACTGCAGTAAGTGATTGGCCCTTTTTGATAGCTGGGACGAATCATAATCCACGTTTAAAAAAATGACGTCATTATTTGTGCTCTGATTGCATCATTTACGGCTGAAATATGTCAGCGAGCCAACAAACAAGTTTGTCTCAAATGCGCATATTTTCGACGTGTTGCGGTGTTTTGGGTGCTATAAACAATTCATGCTTTGTTCTTTCTTGCGTGTATGATATTCAAAGACAAGGATCAATTGCCCTTCCCCCACAGTAGGGGTTATTCAGGTAGGAGGACAGCAACATTTAAAAACGGAGCCACGTATGGTGCGGTACAGCGGATGTCATTACAACTGTAAACAACCCGCTTGTTAAGTGGAGATAATTTAATATTTTCGGGAGCGTAAAGAAGGAATCGTAGCATCTGGAATTGATGTATTTCAATATTTATTCATAATACAGGTATTTCACAGCCATAAAGTGAAACGTAAAAGGAAAAATATTCATCCGCAGGATATATACTGCCACTTTCTCCATAATATTGTATATTTGCTGGTAATCCAACGGCAAATTTATGTTCTATCCGACAACTCCTACCTCCCGGTCATGGTGCCAAATGCGGCCAGATTGGCTAGTTGTTTCTGTGAATTGAGCGCTTTTTTTTCAAACAGTGCCACAATTTGAATATGTTGCTTAAGTTTAATATTGAATCGATTACTTCATAGTTAAAGCTTCTTGACCATTCCATATATACAGATAAAGGACATATATTTCAATGATATGCCCTTCATACTAGACGAAGTCATCGACATTGCATCCCGATGCTTATTGGCCGTCGTGAAAAGGGCTCATGTCTACCTGGCAATATAACGGTAGCCAGCGTTCTACTCTCTGGGCCCCTCGTGCCTACATTTCCTAACAGACAGTGCCCTAGTCTTTACGCCTGCTCACATCTAGCTTCTCAGCAGAAGTTAGATAACTACTTGGTTGCACGCGTTAAAAGGAGATTTTTACCTGGATAGTCAAAAGGACGTCTTCAATTTCCATTCACCTACTTTTGCTTCAAGAAGTGTGAAATTGACTGTCCCAGAGCTTAACTGTTTTTTTAAGAACACAACGGTGGTATTTGCCACTGTGAAGAATGTCTAAAAGCAATCATAATTAATATTTCACGAATCTCATGTTGGTTATCGTTAGTACACGTGGCATCGATACCCGAAAACACGATGGTTCAGCACGAAAATGGAAGGAAATACTGCGGCATCTTCAGCACTATATGTTGTCGCCGTCTGATAATTTCTCAACCCGGGCGGATTTGGGCGGACGCCGACGATACTGCTATAGCTATATATGTACTAGTGCTGAAAGGGAGAACGACGGTAGTCCGATGCAAATCCGTCTGCCAGCTGATTTAGCTGCGGTAATGAAGTTGCGAGATAACTGGGTCGAATGGGCAACAAGTAAATATGCCCCATGATGGACAGCGACTCTACTTATAAGCCTGTGTGTCCAATTGAAGTTCAAATTTAACCGTACGACATGGAGGACGGTACCTTTAATGACTATGCCCACAGCTTAAAACAACAGTTTTGCGAGGAAGTACTGTGAATCCTGTAGTTTTATCCTGAAACTCCTTAGTCATTATCCTCAATGTTTGACTGTTTTATACATGGTGAAAGCAAGACGGTCCTTTCACAACTCATGTGCAGCAAGATGTCTGATGTCTTAATGCATATTACGTCATTCCGAATAACTGGTTTGCAGCCCTGTGCTCTTTTGACGAGCCCATGGGTGTTTTGTAGCATTTATAGTTGGCGCGCTCTGTGGCTCAATTTCTAGCTAACTCATTTCGGCTGCACCACAGATATCATCCGTGCATTGTGACGATGACCCACGGATGTGCCGGTTTTCAGAGCGGACGGTATGCTGAACACACTGGGACAGCAGCCCATGATCGGTGAGTCCTGGCGAGCGTGTCTGGTGAGACGCCTGTGCTACCAGACTGATGGACTCGTTGCCTAGGAACAGTGATGTGGTCGAGAGCAGTCTCCGTCATCAGGGCGGTCCAATTAGTTGTATGTCTGCCACCATCGACGGGCTTGCACCCATTGTGCTGGGAAATGGTATCGACAGGTAATCTAGGTACACTGGCACACTAGTTGTTTGGCAACAACGGCCTGCTGAGATGCAGGGGAGAAGCGTCGAGGAATCTGGCGCCACGTCCTGGAGACTTGATGACGTCACGGGTACACGAGGCCGCAACTGGAAAAGTGCAGTGCTGTTCCAAGGAGAACATGCCGACCTGTCCGCACACAGGAATGTAACTTGGTGAAATTGGGAAGCAAAGTATCATGTCTCCAGGTCTTGGTTCGGGGGGTAGCAGAGTTAGCGCGACCTCTCGTGTTCACACGGCCCCAAGGGAGATAGTAAATGTGCGACACTAGCGCCACGTATGCCGATACAACAGCGACGTCTGCACGTTATGTTGCTTCGGCGACGCTTTGCATGCGTGGTGGTGGCAAGGCAGACGAAGAACGTGACGTTGTAATTACCGTGTTCCTCATTTCATGAGTGCTAGATTTACTTTAAGATGCGCGATCACACCGAAGGCAAATCCATCATTGTCATCACAATGCAACATAAAAACATCTTGCAAGATATTCTGGTCAGAATATCCCACGGCGGCGGTTCATAACAAATGAGCTCGGAAGAAATGAGCATTTCGTTTGGAACAGTGATCAAGAATATTAATTTAGTACTAAATTGTGCCAAGTGCGAATTCCGACCAAAAGGGTCAGCATACAAATGCTCCACCGTGTTCACGAACTTGCATTTACCAGAGAGACACGGTTTTGCAATGCCCTTAGCCTTTCTCTCCAAATCATTAATATGCATTAAATAGTACCATTCCCGAGGAATAATAAAATTATATGACACACTGATGACTCTTGTTGACCAATACCATTTGGCTATTTCCAAATATACCTGTTGTTGCAGGGTGATTCTTCTTCACCTTGGTCCTGTTTCAAAGGTAGGTTCAGTCTTTATACCTAGGGAAGTTGTCCATGTAGCAACTTCCCTATGTCCTTTATCCATTTTCTCACACCCGACGCACCTCCTGCTGCAGCAGACTCATTACGCCCCCCCCCCGGCAGATGGTCAGCTAGACGCCACGCCGCCGTCAGTTCTCGACCCGTTACAAGAACGGTTATGTCCGCCCGACCTGTCGAGCGGCGAGTACCACGTGCTGGACACGAATGAAGACGTGCTCAAGACAACGCTTGGCGAGGGCGAGCTCAAGCCGGTGCTGGATGCGATCGAGTTCAAGCCGATGCAGGACGAGTGCGAGCTCAAGCCCGTGCAGGATAAAGGTGAGTGCGCATCGCCAAGGCGGTGCAATCGGCTTCTTTATGGGTAAATATTGGCTAAATGAGATACCATGGTCGATGCGTCCTAAAACCCTAAGGTAAATATTGAAATATCAGGATTGATCATTCGTCATATTGTGAAGACAAAAATGCTTGTCGCAGTGTCCCCGCTGGTGTGTCTTCCCACAATACTGCTCTCGGTGTCCCCGTTGGTGTTTTTTCCCCACAATGTTTGTCGCAGTGCCCCCGGTGGTGTTTGTCTTCCCACAATACTTGTGGTACTGGCCCCGCTGGTGTGTCTTCCCACAATACTTCTCTCGGTGTCCCCGTTAGTGTTTGTCTTCCCACAATGATTCTCGCAGCATCCCCGCTGTTATATGTCTTCCCACAATGCTTGTCGCAGAATCCCCGCTGCTGTATGTCTTCCCACAATACTTGTAGCGGTGTCCCCGCTGGTGTACGTATTCCCCCATACATGTCGCAGTGTCCCCGCTGGTGTGTGTATTCCCACAATCCTTGTGGCAGTGCCTTGCTGGTGTATGTCTTCCCACAATCCTTGTCGCAGTGCCCCCGCGGGTATACGCCTTCCCACAATCCTTGTCACAGTGTCACGGCCAACCACAACACAATCTGCATGGAGACGGCCCACGTTGTTGATGCCGCTGGTCTTGACTTGGCTTTTGTGAGCCAAATTTATAAGGTCGGTTTACAGCCGAGATACCAGCATTATCGCACAAGATGTTGCTATACTATCACACAAAAAATACATAGGTAACCATGGACGGTTTTCATGTATACCGCCTCTGCTGGTGCCACGTAAACATGACTGCCGAATTTTCATGGTTCTGGAGCTTCACTTTGGGTGCAGGTTTGGCATGTATCATGCCGACACAGTGAGGAAAAATTATGGAGTGTGAAATGAACACAAATTGCGGTTCGAGGTGCGCCTATAACTGCACCGAAAAGTCTTCTGAAACCTGATGAATTACTGGTTTAAATTAGGATTCACATTGTTTGCTAGGTTAGTTTACATCGTGTGCTATATCTATGAACTGCACTGTGTTACAAGCATATAAGTTGTAACAGCTGGAATATAACGAGTTTCGTGCTAAATTTTGATTTAAATCGACTTATATATGATTCGTATTTATCTTTAACCCTAAGGTGAAAATTTGTGTTACAAAGCTAATTATGCATAGCAATGCTAAGGAAAAGATATTTCCAGTCCATAGCTAGTATACACTATGAACTAAATCAGTATCGACTAGGCAGCCTGGAATGGACCCTGAGCGACAATATCTTGAGCTGAATGGTACATGCAGTGTTTTTTTTCAGACTCAGACTTAGACTCAGACATATTATAGTCAACCACAATCGATTTGTGGATATTACAGTTCCAGGTTAGTGGTAATAACATAGTAGTTTATGTCGATATTTAGCACATCGATGATAGAAGTATGCGTGTACGAGTTCTGTTGTCGCTTCGACACATTGCAGACATACATTATTTATGGTTTAACTCTGCGCAAAGCATGGACACACAGTGAGGTCATATGCGTTGCACCGCTACAGCCGTAACCTTTTGCATGCCCTGTCAAAGGGTGAAGTATTCCAAAATACTCCTCCACGTATTGGGTTTCAGGCGCCACTGCGCCGACGTCTCACTGGGAGAAGATGAGTGCTGGAAGTCAGCGAACGAGGTCGGGACTTTCGTCACAATGCAGTATCAACAGCACCAACGACAGCAACAACAGCCAGTGCTCCCTGAACGCCAGTGACACTTTCCAACGAGAACAAATGAATCGGGCCGCAGCGATTTCGTATCGCTGTGACGTGTGTGGCAGGTCGTTTGAGCATCGTGGATGGCTGCTTCAACACCACAGAGTCCACACTGGTATGAAGACGTACAGTGATGGCAGCGGGGGCAGTTATCCAGACCAGAAAATCCTCATTAAGACATTGAACCTGGCAACGCCCATGATGACACACACCGAAGAAAAGCCATTCAAATGTGAGACATGTTGCAACACTTTTGCTGCCCATCCCATCTTGGTTCAACACATGAAAGTCCACACCGGAGAGGGACCTCACAAGTGTGACGTGTGTGGCCGGGCGTTTGCTGCCCAGAACAGTTTGGTTAAGCATGTCAGAACACATACCGGGGAGAGACCTTACAAGTGTGAGACATGCGGAAAAACGTTTGCTGGCCGGGCGAATTTGCTCAGACATATGAGAACACACACCGGGGAGAGACCTTACAAGTGTGAGGAATGCGGCATGGCGTTTACAGGAAAGTGCCCTTTGATTGTACATATTAGAACACACACTGGGGAGAGACCTTACAAGTGTGAGGAATGCGGCAGAACGTTTTCTGCCCAAACATGTTTGATTAAACATATCAGAACACACACCGGGGAGACACTTCACAAGTGTGAGGAATGCGGCAAGACGTTTGCTGTCAAAAAACGTTTGATTCAACATATCAGAACACACACCGGGGAGAGACCTTACAAGTGTGAGACATGCGGCAGGACGTTTGCGACCAAGGACAGGTTGATTATACATTTCAGAACACACACTGGGGAGAGACCTTACAAGTGTGAGACATGCGGGAGGACGTTTTCAGTCAAGAACAGTTTGATTATACATATCAGAACACACACCGGGGAGAGACCTTACAAGTGTGAGACATGCGGGAGAACGTTTGTAGTCAAGAACAGTTTGATTATACATATCAGAACACACACCGGGGAGACACCTCACAAGTGTGAGGAATGCGGCAAGATGTTTGCTGCCAAAAAACATTTGATTAAACATATCAGAACACACACCGGGGAGAGACCTTACAAGTGTGAGACATGCGGCAGGACGTTTTCAGCCAGGAACGGTTTGATTATACATATCAGAACACACACCGGGGAGAGACCTTACAAGTGTGAGACATGCGGGAGGACGTTTGCACTCAAGAACGGTTTGATTATACATATCAGAACACACACTGGGGAGAGACCTTACAAGTGTGAGACATGCGGGAGGACGTTTGCAGTCAAGAATAGTTTGATTATACATATCAGAACACACACCGGGGAAAGACCTTACAAGTGTGTCACATGCGGCAAGACGTTTGCAGCGTACACGCATTTGATCAGACATCAGAACACACACGGGAGAAAGGCCTTATCAGTGTGAGAAATGCGGCAGGACGTTTGCTCAGAGGGCGGATTTGACTAACCATAGGAGAGCACACACCGGGGAGAGACCTTACAGGTGTGGCACATGCATCAGTACGTTTGCTGCTAAGCACATTTTGGTTGTACATATTCGAACGTAGACTGCAGAGAGACCACACAAGTGAAGGCGAGAAACATGATTGCATAAGCATGCAAGAGAAGAGCGTTTGTTTGCTCGCTGTAATTAGACATCAAATACCATGCAGGGAGGGTCGCTGAAGATGTTGTACTTGCGACAGGACGCAAGGATATATTTAGTTCAACAAACGATCATTCACACCGGTGAGAGACCTCACATATGTGAAAAATGCGACCTGGCGTTTGCTGCCAAGAGCAGTTTGTTTGGCATATTGGAACACGTACTGGAGGGGGACGTTGCAGATGTGTGCTACAGCTTCGTGTATGGCTGCTTCGACACCACCGAGTCCACACTGGTATGAAGGCCTGCAGTGATGGTATCGGGGAAAGACTCCAGACCAGGCAATCTTTACTAAGACATTCAACCTGGCTGCGCCCAGCATTACCTACACCGGAGAAAAACCATTCAACTGTGGGACTTATGCCAACACTTGCTGCCCAGCCTTTTGCTGCTCTAGTCGGCGGTAACAGGTCTCAAGTGTAGGATATGGAACCGGAATTTTGTACTCCCGGCCAATTGTACTGTTGTGTTACTGTCATAACGTGCCAATTGTACCCATTGGTATCTAAGGTCTCCTCAAAATATTGTCACTCCACATCCTCCGTGTTCAAGTTGTCTTTTAGCAGTATTGTCTTTCCACCCATCCGCGTTAAAGTTGTCTCTTAACAGTATTGTATCTGCACCTCCACAGCGTTCAAGTTGTCCCTTTCAGCGTGTCCGCATATCTCTATGCAAGTTGTCGTATTCATCGCAATTCGAAGTCGTATATCCTTATTACCAGATAGTGTCATGTGTGGATCATGGTCGTGTAGTGGAGTGTTTACCTCGGGAGCATCTGTTGAGGACTTTGTGTGCGGGTTGTATGTAAGTTTATCTCGTCAGTGTTACTAGATGCCGTTTGATGCATAGCAGTACATATTTGTAGCACTATCGTCGATGATATCCATCGTGACATAGAAGATACGAAAGTGGAATTATGTCAGTGCGGTTTGTTCTATTCTTTTGTGAAGGTTTTCGTAAAACTAGATTCTTATGCAGGTGCACATGAAGTAAATTAATGTTGTTTATGTACCAAAGTAAAGCTCTTTGTTCTTCTTTGCGCCGATGTCTCTGTACACCACATACCACACACACGACATTTCATAGTGGTGGGTCGAAAACGGGGAAGCGTCATCCCGGAAAATAATTTGCCGAAGTCCAAAGGTGGTGGGGGGACAGCGATCTCTAGCGAACGCTATGCGTCCAGTTTTAGTTGTTGGTGGATATATAGAAGAAGAGTAATTGGTTGGGCCCCTCCGAGCGTTGGGCCCCTCATCGATAGTCCTCACACTTTTGTAAAACAATTGCTAGTTGTGGCAATCGTGAGCGGCGCCGGGTCTTCGAGTTCAGGTCGGCTGCGAGGGGGCTGATATTTCGAGGCTTTTACCAGAATGTGCCCCAGCAAGAAGAACGGAAACTTACCGAATTTGAGCCGCAACATTTTTTTATTTTGGGTGGGTGGGTGGCTGGGACTTGGCATGGGCAAGGACGCCGGGGAGATGTGGCCAGTAGACATGAGACGGGGGTCGTGGGGCAGGGGGCATGTGGTAGGGGAAATTCTTGCCTGAAAAAAACGAAAACATACCGAAATTACGCCACCATATTTGTGGAGAGAATGGGACATGGGGGAATGTAACCTGGATGCAGGGGACATTGGCAGGCGATAGGTGTCGGGTGATGTCATACCGATGCGGGACCTTACAAGTGTGACAATGCGGTGGGAGGTTTGCAGTCAAGAACAATTTGATTAGACATGTCAGAACACACCAGTGAGGAACCTTAGACGTATGAGGAATGCAGCATAACGTTTGCTGACAGGGCTGATTTGACCAACCATAGGATAACACACACCGAGGAGAGACCTTACTGGTGTAGCACATGTCAAGACGTTTGCAGCCAAGAACAGTTTGATTTGACATATCAGAACACAACGGAAAGAGACCTTACAAGTGTGAGACATGCGGCAAGACGTTTGTTGTCAGGGTGATCTTGGTTGGACATAGGAACACGCACACCGGGGAGAGACCTACAGGTGTGTCACGTGCAACAGTACGTTTGCTGCTAAGCGCAGTTTGATTGTACATACTCGAACGCACACCGCAGAGAGACCATAAAAGTGAAGAGGAGAAACATGATTGCATAAACATGCAAGAGCAGAGCGTTTGTTTGCTCCCTGTAATTAGACATCAAATCCCATGCAGGAGAGGGTCGCTGAAGATGTGGTACTTGCGACAGGACGCAAGGATATATTTAGTTCAACAAACGATCATTCACACCGGGGAGAGACCTGAAACATGCGACCGGGCGTTTTCTGCCAAGAGCAGTTTGTTTGACATATGGGAACACGTACTGGAGATGGACATAGCAGACGTGTGCTACAACATCGTGTATGGCTGCTTGGACACCACCGAGTCCACACTGGTACGAAGGCCTGCGGTGATTGTATCGGTTAAAGGTCTCCAGACCAAATAATCTTTACTAAGACATTCAACTTCACTGTGCCCATCATTACCCACACCGGGGAAAACCCGTTCAACTGTGAGACATGTGGCAACACTTTTGCTGTCCAGCCCACCCTCGTTTAAGACAAGAAGTCCACACCGAAGAGATAACTCACAGGTGTGACGCGTGTGGACAGCGTTTGCTGCCAAGGACAGTTTGGTTAAGCATGTCAACGCATACCGGTTCGAGACCCTACCAGTGTGAGACATGCGGAATGACGTTTGCTCACAGGGTGGCTTTAGTTAGACATATGATAACACACCGGGGAGAGTCCTTACAAATGTGGGGAAACCGTAGGACGTTTGCCAACGACGCGCATTTCACTAGACATAGGATAACACACCGGGGAAAGTCCTTACAAAGGTGAGGAATGCGTAGGACATTTGTTAAAGATGCGCATTTGACTCGCCATAGGAGAACACATAACGGGGAGAGTCCTTACAAGTGTGAGGCGTAGGACGTTTGCTAACGACGCGCATTTGACAAGACATGTAGGAACAAACACCTGGTAAAGACCTTGGTTGGTTATTGGTTTTACGACACGTCGACCGTTGAGTCATGTAGCGTCGCCAATCTCTCACGCCGATTGGTCGCGGGCGAAGAGTCGGTAAAGACCTTAAAAGTGTGGGGAATGCGGCAGTACTTTTGCTACCAAGAACATTTCGGGAGTGCATATAACACACCGGGGAGAGACCTTGCAAGTCCGACGTATGCGGCAGGAGGTTTGCAGACAATAACAATTGGATTAGACGTCGAAACACACACCGGGGAGTAGTCTTACAAGTGTGAGACATCTGATAGGGCGTTGGTATCCAATAATAGTTTGATTATACATATTGTAATACACACCGGGGAGGGACCTTACAAGTGTGGCGAATGCGGCAAGACGTTTCCGGTCAAAACACTTTAATTGAACATATCAGAACACACGCCCTGGAGAGACCTTACAAGTGTGAGACATGCGGCAAGGCGTTTGTTGTCATGGCAAACTTGGTTCGACATAGGCAGACGTAAACCGGGTAGGGATCTTACAGGTGTGACACATGCAACAGTACGTTTGCTGCCAAGCACTGTTTGATTGTACATATTCGAACACTCACCGGAGAAAGACCATACACTTGTGATACATGCAGGAGAGCATTTGTTTGCCGTCAGCAATTAGTTAGACATGTCAAATCCCATACAGGAGAGGGGCGCTGAAGATGTGATACTTGCGACAGGACTTTTACTGTAAGGATAGATGTAGTTCAACATAGGATAATTTACACGTGGGGACACGTCACAAATATGAAATATGCGGCCGTGCGTTTGCTACCAAGGGCAGTTTGGTTTGACATGGGAGCACGTACTGGAGAGGGACGTAGCACATGTGGGGAATTTGGTGTTTGCCGCGAACAGGAATTTGCTGATAACAGAAGTTTTGTTGGACATATGCGAGCACACACCGGAGAGAGAACTTACAGATGTGAGTGGTATGATCTGGCGTTTGCTACCAAGACGAGTTGGCCTGGACACACACCGCAGGGAGACGTTACTGGTGTAAAGAATGCGGCAAGACTTTGGCTATCAGGGACGGTTTGGCCCAGACGGGAGATCACACACGGGGCAGCGAACCCACAAACTTGAAACATGCAGCAGCACGTTTACTTGCATGACACATTTAGTTCGACACGCAATAACCCACACGGACGTGCGGTGCTGCGAGAAGGCACGTTCCGTAGAACATTTGCTGATACGAGAGCAAATGGGAGTTGACCTAGCAGGGTGTGATGACGTTTGCGACAGGAGATACCGCACGAAGTCTCACATCGGCTCCACATATCTAAGCTATCATATGTCACATTCGCTATCACATTTTTGTCAGGAGACAGCACGTGTGGTGGGGTGCGGCGACGGGAAAGTTGCCAATGGGGTGGGATCACACACCCTGGTTGTCTCCACAACGTCCTGCTTCCCCAGAGGCTGAGGTTAATGTAAGATTGTATCTTGATGTTCGGAATGGGCTTCGTATCATGTGTAAACTGTTCTTCGTGTACCGAAATCGGCTTTCTACCAGGACATATTTTCAAAATGTGTTTGTTGTTGACGGTGCGTCTCTGCTTAGGGACATGTCATGCTTCCGCAGCATGTGGGTGGTTGCTGCCTCCTTCCCTTAAGTGCATTGTCAGACACTACGTAAAAGTAGTAGTTGCACCAATATATTGTATGTTGTTGATCTTCATGTGGGCATACAAATATATATACAACATTGGTGCCTTTCAACTTGTTTGGCCTTCTGACGGAACTGTGGTCTGGATATACTAGTTGTCTTTCTGCTCCGATAATATATCGTAAGTGTCACTTCGTTCTGTTTAACACATGCTTCTGAATTATCTCACTGATAACTGTCATCTGCTCAGTATGATGAGCTCATTTGATTACAGCAATACAAGTTATAATTGGCCGTACGCGTTCACACCTCGTGGTATGCTGGCTCACTGGCGGATCTAGCCCACCGGTATCGGGGGGGGGGGGGGAAACTTTCGGTTTTCGGCGTCAGCCCCCTTCCCCTCCCCCAGTGGTATACCTAGGAATTGCATCAGGGGAGGGGTCGAACGGATTTGGAGGGTGCCCATTCTCCCACTATTTTTGGTTTAAAGCACCGGATTTCGACCACTATTTGGCAAAGGGCCCATTAAAAAAAAATTATACTTTATATAAAATAATAATTTACAACATAATATCCTGTGTAGGTGCCCCAGCCTACCTACACCGTTTCTATGTTACCGGATTTGTGTTCTTGTTTACCAAAACGTTCACGTTCACGTCCAACGTCCCCGATGAATTCGCAGGATGCAATGAATGAATTGCATCCTGTTGAATTGCAAGTCGAATGTAGTTCGACTTGCTTATGGATGGCCAATTCTATAAAGCACGTCCAACGTGCATAAATTGCAGGATGAAATCGACTGAAATGTCGATGAAATGAAATGAAATGAAATGTCGATGAAATGATCCTGTCGATGAAATCGACAGGATGAAACAACCAGGACCGGTGTATAGAATGGCTTGCAAGGATTGCACGGAAGTTTATGTAGGTAAAACTGGCAGGAACGTAGAAGAACGATGAAACGAACACCTGCGACATTTGACACAGCCACAAAACTACTGGACTACACAAATAGAGGCCACAGCCGAACATAGCTTTGACACAGGACATACGATAGACTGTGATAACACCGATACGCTTGCATTTGACACGAGACAAAGGCAGCGGAAAATCAAAGAAGCAATATTCATACAAACAGAAACAAATCCCACGCTCAACAGAAATATTGGCCGATGTACAGTTTCCTGAATGCATACGCCTTTAAAAAAAAGTGACCGATCGTTTTTGACGCGACATCACGGCCACATTTACAGTAGAAGTCTATGTATTTACAAATGTTATTAAATTTGAGCAACAACACCAGCATTTCCACAGTAGGCTTCGCTTTTCTTCTTCTCGTTTGTCATCGGCCTTTTTCGGTCTCTCTCTCCGTCTCCTTTCCCTCCTCAAAATGTAACATGAATGTAGCGAATTTGCGTTGTAATTTCTGACACATGAGCTGTAAATTCAAAACCCAAGATTTATTTTCCAAAATCATCTTCCACAAAATGCTTCTACATGATTTATCGCTAGATACCTGATATGCTTTGTGTCAGGCCAAACGACTCGAGAGGGTGAACGGACCAACATTATCTCAATGGGGTATCCTATCTCAACCATCGCACCAATCAGCTTACGTTTCCCTGGTATTCGACCAATACGATTTTAGAATGACCTAGGGTAAAAAATAATATAGGATATGGACTGTTGCTACCACAACACGAAGTGCTATCCCCAACCAGTCTTCTAACCAGAGGTGGATACAGGGGATGGGGAGCAGCGGTGGCATGTATCCCCTCCCCATGGAAAGGTGGCTCCCATCCAGGAAGGCTTGAGTGCACCCGCCCACCTTCCGCTCCAGGGATTTCTCAGCCAGAGGCTCACCTCTCGGAGGAAAAGGCGGCCCCCAAGACGAAAAGGCGCCACTTCAGCATGCTGAAGTGCACCCCTTCCCCCATTCAACGATTGTCCGCCGAATGCGTCGTTCCGGGGACTAACGCAGTTTCATCCCTCCGATGAAATGGTGCTGCTCCAGACAAGTGCCTCCACCTACTGAACATTTCTGGATCCACCCCTGCCACAATTTTTCCAAGTTCACACATGCAATTTCGGGTAGCATCTTCATTTACATGAAACATCCATTTTAACACAGTTGGACTGCTAATGTTTTCGACAAGATTGTGCTACCAAGGAGTTGCGTTATCAAATCCATCTGCTACCATCCATGGAGGTTAAGAGGGTACCTTTTGCACCTCTGCCAGCACATACGACATGAGGCTAGATGTTCATAGGCAGTGATAAGGAGTGAAGCTTGCTAATTCGGCCGAACTTTCCGTCCGAAAATATCATTTTTAACAATGGCAAATCGGAAAACCAGACATTGAAAAAGAAAGGACTGAATTCATGGGATTTTTTTTTGGTGGGGGGAAACGGGGCTACACCGATATCCTGTCCAAGCTTACCGCGTCCCTGGTTTGCTCCCCCCCCCATTTGGAATGGAAACCGTAGTTACACCCATGAATACATTAGTAACATTAATATATGTGGGCAGGACACAGACACACTCAGTTCGGGAATCATGGCTCCGGTCATACAAGCATGCATTACACAGACTGAGACAGTGGAGAGGACTGCGTGCGGACGTTCAATATAACACGTGGAGTTCTGATATGTAACTTTAATCGATTTTGGGTCCTATTTATGTCTTCTTTCTTCATAGTAAAAAATGGCAATGTTTAATCCTGATCAAGCGCAGTTGCCATTTAAATCTATCTAGTTTCAAATAAAATCCTCACGGCATTTCATCTCATGCCAATATCACCTGAAAGAGGCCGAGTTTAATATATCCTCAAACCCAAGCAAGCAAGACCGAATGGGTTTTAGCATTTGCCTCGACCGCGTATCATAACCTCCACAGGTCATAACCTCCACAGCTCATAACCTCCACAAATTCAACATACTCAAAGCGGTCGTAACCTCAACAAGTCATAACCTCCACAGCTCAATCTCCACAACACCGAAGCGGTCATAACCTCCACAGGCCACAACCTCCACAATTGTGAAGCGGTCATCACCTCCACAGGTCACAACCTCCACAACTCCGGAGCGGTCATAACCTCCACAGGTCACCATCTCCACAACGCTTAAGCGGTTATTACCTCCGCAGCTCACATCCTCCAGAGATTCAAGAACTACATACTTTCCTATAAGCATCACCTCAGCTAGCTATCGCTAGGTAGCATCACGATCTAGGTATTATCGCAACGAATATGGAAGGAATGCCATGAGATTGAACGTTGAAGTATAGTAACCTAACCTAACCTAACATAACAACCTAACCTAACATAATACCTAGACTGTGCTGCTGCTTAGCGATAGCTAGCTGAAGTGATGCTTCTAGGAAATTATAAGTTCTTGAATCTGTGGAGGTTCTGAGACTGTGGAGGTTGTGACCTCTTCGGAGTTTTGGAAGCTGTGACCTGTGCAGGTTATGACCGCTTCGGAGTTGTGGAGGCTGTGAACTGTGGAGGTTATGACCGCTTCGGAATTGTGGAGGTTGTGAGCTGTGGAGATTATGACCGCATCGTAGTTATTGAGGTTTTGACCTGTGCAGAACCTCACAACCGCTTCGGAGTTGTGGAGGTTGTGAACTGTGAAGTTTATGACCTGTGGGGGCAGGTCATAAACTTCACTGTCTATGACCGTCTATGACCGTTTCGGGTATGTTGAATTTGTGGAGGTTATGAACTGTGGAGGTTATGATACACCTCGCACTGCTTTCGCCGGAATGGAACGTTCACTCGCTCTGTCTGAACAGTCAGTGTAAACTCGTGAGGTGAATGCTGCCTGGGAAACGTCTGTGGACGAATACATGCTCAGTATGGCTATATCTTGGAATTTAAATCAATTAAGTCCCTTTCTGGCCTTCATATTCTAATGACTTGTGATGCAAATATGAAGATGTGATGACTGTCGCAAATTTATTGATGAAAAAATAATACAACACACCTGCCTTTAATAACTGAGAACACCAACACACCACTCAGAAATATTTAGGAACGGAACCGACGTTTGCGGTCTCCCACCAACAACCGGACTACAACACCAAGAAGTACAAATGCATGTGTGTGACCACATCACACCCCTGTAACCGACCATCTTACACCCATGTAACCTCAACCCCATTACCAATACCAGTGCACTGCTAGTAAAGGTATACATGGTCTGCGAGAAGCAACTCGTGCGGACATCGGTGGCAGCGCCTTTGGTGGATGTTATTGGTATTATTGGTGCATGTTCAAATGTTCTGCACTTTATTGTTTATTTGCGCCATAATTTAAGTGCATAACCAGTGGAGAAATTGCCTTAGATCCGTTATCGTCCATTACAATCAACTGTAAACTCAATATTGATATATTAGACACCTTAATGACCTTTTCACTGACATGCTTGCAAATGTATCAAATTCTCTTTTCGCGGACGATAGTCCAATTTGGTGCTCAGATAAAAAGTACGAAAATTGTTTGGTTCGGCTTCAAAACGCCCTTCACAGGGTACATCAATGGTCCGTGAAGTACGGTTCCAATTTTTCGGCAGCCAAATCTGCAACCATGATTTTTTTTGCAAATGCACTCCCTGCCTAAACCCAGAAACACAGCTTCACCTAGGGCAAAATTACTTACCTTTTGTACATTCAATTAAATTCCTTGGTGTTATTTTTGATCGTGGGCTTTCCATGCATAAACACATAAAACACGTCCAGAACAAACGTTTTCGCCGACTAAATTTATTTCGTTGCATTACTTACACCCCAGTTGCAGCCGATCACCACACTCTTTTACAACTATATAAATCCTTAGTACTCCCATCATTGAATATGGCTCAGTAGTCTATGCTGGTGCCAGCCCAGCATCCTTACTTTTTTTAGACACCATTCAAAATATATTTATCCGTATCGCACTCGGTGCAATGCCTACTTCACCCATCATTTCTTTAGAAGCCGAATCTGGAATTCCTCCATTAGCTCTCCGCAGAATGCAACAAACACTCAGATACGCCTCCAAAATTTAATTTCTTGCCAACCACCCCACACACGCGTCATTGCAAGTTCTCCCAAATTTAGATCATGATTATTTAGGTCCAGCAAAAAACGAACTAGTCTCACTATAGCTTGTCGGATCAAAACATTTTCTGAGCAACTTCATTTCCTATTCCACCCATTACATCTCTTTCTCCACCAACTACACCACCGTGCCGGATAACCGAAAGACACATTTTTTTATCTCACAACTCCAAAATCACAGCTTTGTACAGAATATGCTAAACAAAAAATTCACCAATTTCGATCTCGTTATTACCATGTTTCTTTTTTTTAAACTGACGGTTCTAAAAACGCTAACCTTACAGGAAATGCCATAGTTTCGGGAACATACAAAAAACAACATCAATTACCAGACGGAACATCAATTTTCATCGCTGAATTACATGCCATTCTCTTTTCCCTCCGTTATATTCGTAACCGTTTTCTCTGTCACCCCATGCGCAGCGTCATCATTTGTTTCGACTCCAAATCTGTTTTACAATCTCTTTCGTCACTTTCTTTTTCACATCATTGCCATATTTATATTTATAAAGCACTAGGAACACTTCTTCTGATGGGCGTGAAGGTCCGTTTCCTGTGGGTTTCCAGTCACTTCGGCATCCCAGGAAACGAGGAAGCAGATCAACTCGCAAAATAATAATTACAATAACTACACATCACAGAAATCCCACCACATTTTGACGCATCAAGTCAACAATACGACAGAACATTAGTTTTTCTGGAACAAACCTGGTCACAAAGCACAAACCATACACAATTGCGGAACATTAAACTAGTCGTCCATATCCGAACGCCAGTATTTCAAATCAACCGCCATGAAGAAAAAGTCCATCGCGGATCCGCATAGGAATGCTTACCTCCAACATCGATTTATTTATTCTGCTTTACATCGACCTTCATGCCCACCTTGCAACAATCATATTACAGTGCCACATACATTACTACACTGCCCGCAATAGCATGACCCTATAAAACCACTTACCGATTACTGCCACTCACACCACATTCAATTCTCTTTTGCACTCACTGTTGGGGGGTGATAATCCGTTTCTTATCAAACTACTTTTCATTTTTTTGCGACAAACCAGCTTGTTCCCGAACTTATAAACTGACTTTTGCGACTTAATGCATTGCTCCTTTTTATCCACGACACGAAATTGTCCGAGGAGGCCGAAGTGCCTAATTTAGCACACACAAAATTATCTACTTCAATTCGAAACAGTCCAATTCAATTCAATGCCTACTTCAATTCCAAACAGTTCACGGAAGCGAGTTTTCTCCTACGAAGGACATGAATTGTGAAATAACGAATGCAATAAACAAGCTTGAAATAAATAAAATGAACTGTAGTCCGATATTGTCGCAGTGGTGGAATGGATGTGGAGGAAGACGGTGGATGGTGGAAGTGGAGGAAGATCCCCTGATGGTGGTGAGAAGTCGTCATTGGCGACTGTGAGAGCGCCCTACCGGTCACGTGACCGCCGAACAGTCGGAGCCTGTCACGTGACGCCATGGTCACGTGACGCCAGTGGTGGCGCCCGCTCCGTGTTGTTCGCCCGGCCGGTGGGTTCTGCCCATCCCGCGGCACTGGTCAGGCCACACTGGAGCGGGTTTTCCCATCCGTCTGTCCTCCGTCCTGCCCCTCGCCCGCAGTATAACATCCTTGTCGTCCGTCCTTCCGCCAGTCAGCAGCCAGCCGCCGTTCGGTGAACACACTCACAGCTCACACAGGTGGGTAGCGCAGCCAGGTCTGGGCAGGTGGTGCTTGTTGTGGGTGGTGGTGGTGCAAGTGGTGGTGCATGTGGTGGTGGTGTAGGTGGTGTTGGTGTAGATCGGAGTGGGAGGGACCCGGCACGGGCCGGCGAGGCTGGGTTCGAGGCCAGTCTTATGATGTGCCGAATGGCTAAATGCAGACCGGCTACAATCATTTCCTTCGGCACCAATTTACACTCCCGTTTTGCTGTCTGTTTTCCACCAGCACGTCCGAGGAAATTGCAAATGCGCTTGGGGGGGATTTTTAGGCGTGCCGGACCATGAAGGTCATTTGCGCCGCCTTTGAAGCGAGTACGTTACATGTCTGTCTATAAAGCGAGCGTTTGTGATCAACGTGCAGGCAAGTGAACATTTACGTTAAGGAATTTTACGTTAGTTTACGTGATATTTTAGGTTCTGAAGGCGAGGGTCTGGGTTGGGGACAGCTCCCTGATCTCTAAATGGTTTAGTTTTACTTTACTCCTCCACAAAATAATTCGTAGTTTGGGTGGGGGTGGGGGTGTTTTGAGAGTGGCGAGAAGTTGATTTTGCCAGGGTGCCGGCTTTAGCCTACTCTTATCGAAGAGCACCGAGGGATCTTTACCGTGCGAACAAGGAGGTAATTGTTCATACCGCTGCAAATGCGCTTGTAGCGAGTACAATTCAATACCTAAGTCGGGTAGGTGCACTATGCCGAGCACGCCATTGGTCTGAATAATGGCCATAATACTTTCAAAGGACAAATTGCATGGCTGCATTTACAACATGCAAATTATACCCCGACGGAGTTTAAGCGCACTGTAGCGGCTGCAACCGACCGTGTGTTTTGTGTTCGCGCACTTCGTGTTTGGAGGCCTGATTTGTTATTTATTATGCACCGAATGTCCACCATCGCTTACCATGCCAGTCGGTCCCAGACGCATTTGTGGCAATTATTTTTGTTCGGGTGAGGCAAGTCATACAAATGAATAATCGTATTGACCCGTCTGCCTGCTGCCCCGTCAGTATCGATGCTTTGGACAAATGAGCAGTTCTCCTTTCATCTCACCGTGAATGAATCGTATCGTGCCGCACCTTTCACCAGACTCTATTTTCATACATCGTTAAGCATTGCATCAAGTTGCTTGACTGCACGTGCTCTGCCCGGCAGTCACGCAGTATGAAGAGCCTGACGCTGATTGCGCTCTGTCTCGGTCTGCTGTCCGTGGCGACGACCGCGCCCCAGTTTGTAAGTACTCCGAGATGGGCACTCAAGTCCGTGCGGGCGCATGCGTAAGTCCACTTCGGCGAGTCGAGCCCTCCAGGCGACGAGGTGTGTCGCTGCCCTGCCTCAGACCGCAGCGTGTGTCGCTGCCCCGCCTCAGACCGCAGCGTGTGTCGCTGCCCCGCCTCAGACCGCAGCGTGTGTCGCTGCCCCGCCTCAGACCGCAGTGTGTGTCGCTGCCCCGCCTCAGACCGCAGTGTGTGTCGCTGCCCCGCCCCAGTCCGCAGTGTGTGTCGCTGCTCCGCCCCAGTCCGCAGCGTGTGTCGCTGCTCTACCCCAGTCTGCAGCGTGTGTCTCTGCTCCGCCCAAGTCCGCAGTGTGTGTCGCTACTCCGCCCCAGTCCGCAGCGTGTGTCGCTGCTCCACCCCAGTCCGCAGCGTGTGTCGCTGCTCCGCCCCAGTCCGCAGCGTGTGTCGCTGCTCCGCCCCAGTCCGCAGTGTGTGCCGCTGCTCCGCCCCAGTCCGCAGCGTGTGTCGCTGCTCCGCCTCAGTCCGCAGTGTGTGTCGCTCCCCAGTCGCAGCGTGTCGCCGCCCCAGTCCGCAGCGTGTCGCCCAGTCCGCAGCGCTGCTCCGCCCCAGTCCGCAGTGTGTGTCGCTGCTCCGCCTCAGTCCGCAGCGTGTGTCGCTGCTCCGCCCCAGTCCGCAGTGTGTGCCGCTGCTCCGCCTCAGTCCGCAGCGTGTGTCGCTGCCCCGCCTCAGACCGCAGTGTGTGTCGCTGCTCCGCCTCAGTCCGCATGGCCCACTCGAACTGGTGTGAAGCGCGTCTCCATAGACAGGGTTACGGGTGCCTACGTGCTGATGCTGACCCATTGTCTGTGTCATGGGCATAGATAAGATTAGCGAGAGGCAAACCTATTCAGGGCCAATTATTTGCAGTCCACACTATAGGTTTCATGGTTAAGATCGGAATAAAAGCAATTTAATGAGCTTGTGTGGCCCGTAAACGACTGGGATATGATCCGCGAATGACCGTGCACCTAGTAAACACGCTAAAGTGGCTCTGGCCTTCCGGTACGCCCATGCAAGTAGTCTTTATCTATCAGTAGTGCGGTAAAATAGCATGGGAGCCAAGTGCCACTGGGCAATGAGAGAACCCCAGTTCAGGGCACTGGGAGAGCCATGGTCTGTTCGCCGGCCCGTCTGGCAGCTCAGCTGGTAGATCGGTGTTCTTCAGTGCTCGCGAGGCGCATGCGCATAGGTCGCTGGTTCAAATCCGGCACCGAGCACGCTTTGCTGAACAGCCTGATTCTACACAGCTGCCTGGCAGACGTGTCTTGATCCAACGGTCGACTGATGTCGATGTGGCATTGGCACTGGCACCGTCTGTCTCTGGCACTGGCACCGTCTGTCTCTGGCACTGGCACCGTCTGTCTCTGGCACTGGTACCGTCTGTCTCTGGCACTGGCACCGTCTGTCTCTGGCACTGGCACCGTCTGTCTCTGGCACTGGCACCGTCTGTCTCTGGCACTGGCACCGTCTGTCTCTGGCACTGGCACCGTCTGTCTCCAGTTCCGCCGACGTGGCACCAACGCGTTCGGCGGCGTCACCAGTGGGGCCCGGCCAGGTGTCACCAACGTCAATGCCCAGGTCACCAACGTCAACACCAACAACCCCAACACGCTCAGCTTCAGCAGCGGGCTGGCACTGGCCTCCAACCAACAGGTGACCACCCGTACCCCCACGGCCAACCCCCTACCCTCACCGGCTGGTAAGCCCACCCCCGATACACTGGCTGCACATGTAGACACGGTGTTGTGGCCAATACATCAAAGCATTCCCATGAGCTTCATGCATCGTCTTTACTGAGTGGCTTGCGAGCTTATTCTCACAAAAGTTCATAACAATATCGTATCAAGCTCATTGAGCCCATTCAAGAAATGGCTGCTCTATGTTCTCATTCGAAGCTATGGGTTACTTGTCTCCGAAAAGCTCTGAGAATCTTGTGCGGTCTAACTGCGGGTGGCGCTGCAGCCTGCATGCAACGGTACGGTGATGGTGATGTGAAGCACCAGTACACAACGGGGTGATATCGCGCTTTCAGTCAACATACAGCCCGGTCATTGTGTTTCCGTTGTCGGACAATGTGCGCTTCGCCCACAGTCAACACCATGATTCGCCGCATTTCTGAATGTTTACCTCGGACCAGAAAACCATCTTCAGCTCGCAGCATAATCCGTGATCTCATTTGGCAGCCGCTGACGCGGCGAAATATGGAAGCGACTTGATGGTGTGTTGCTTTTCGCAACGATCGCGTCTCTCTAACCGTGATCAAATGCGGAGAGGACATGATGCATATTTTGTGCTAGTGTCAGTTTATTCCTCGAATAGCCAAAAAGACAGGTTCTGCTTATGCATGGTACTTTCTGAACAATTGTGTAGTAACATTTGGGCAGCTTAGATAAACCAATACACGCAATACACTAAATTATGCAACACTGAATCGAAAATGAGTGCTGCATACAAACGTACATGCGTAAAATGCAAACAAACTCAGAGTGAAAACATACAAACTATAACAAACTCATCAGCACACACTATCATTACCAGGAAGCGGCGTATCACAGTGATCTGCCTGTGAATGAAATTAATTAATACTAAGAATCATTAAACAAAGGGAGATGAACAGAGTTTCCAGGCTATCAGCTGCCTGCCAACCCGGAACCGGCAGCTTTGGGTTTGACTGTGCGGTGGTGACGTCGGGCCATCCTGGAACCGGCCAGCTGTGGGTCCGACTGTGCGGTGGTGACGTCGAGCCATCCTGGAACCGGCCAGCTGTGGGTCCGACTGTGCGGTGGTGACGTCGGGCCATCCTGGAACCGGCCAGCTGTGGGTCCGACTGTGCGGTGGTGACGTCGGGCCATCCTGGAACCGGCCAGCTGTGGGTCCGACTGGGCCCAACCCAGCTGTGGGTCGACTGTGCGGTGGTGACGTCGGGCCATCCTGGAACCGGCCAGCTGTGGGTCCGATTGGGGGGTGGGCACGGGGGGGTGGGGGGGGGGGGGGGGGGGGCCCCGGAACCCCCGGCTGGGGGGGGGGGGGTGGGGGGGGGTGACGTCGGGCCAACCCCGAAGGAGCTGTGGGTCCGTGTGGGTGGTGACGTCGGGCCATCCTGGAACCGGCCAGCTGTGGGTCCGACTGTGCGGTGGTGACGTCGGGCCATCCTGGAACCGGCCAGCTGTGGGTCCGACTGTGCGGTGGTGACCGGCCCTAACGGCCAGCTGGGCGGTGGTGACGTGAGGCCATCCTGGAACCCGCCAGCTTCGGGTCCGACTGTGCGGTGGTGACGTCGGGCCAGCCTGGAACCGGCCAGCTGTGGGTCCGACTGTGCGGTGGTGACGTCGGGCCAGCCTGGAACCGGCCAGCTGTGGGTCCGACTGTGCGGTGGTGACGTCGGGCCATCCTGGAACCGGCCAGCTGTGGGTCCGACTGTGCGGTGGTGACGTCGGGCCATCCTGGAACCGGCCAGCTGTGGGTCCGACTGTGCGGTGGTGACGTCGGGCCATCCTGGAACCGGCCAGCTGTGGGTCCGACTGTGCGGTGGTGACGTCGGGCCATCCCGGAACCGGCCAGCTTCGGGTCCGACTGTGCGGTGGTGACGTCGGCCGTGCGCTGCCGCAGGTGAGCGCCTTCGGCAGCAACATCGGCATAAGCCAGGCGCAGGCCATCAGCCAGAACATCGCCATCCCGGTGGTGCCCGGCTTCAACAGCTTCGCCAACGGCAGGTTCGGCTAGGTCGGCTTGAACGGATTCGGCTGGCCCCTCAGTTCGCTCGGCGTTCCGGTCGGCGTCTGAACGGCCTGCATGCTGCGCCACTGCGAAGCCCGCGCTGCGATGGCTACGGGCATCTTCGTGTGTCGCAAAGAAGGCCACGCAATGCATGGCGTGACCAGAGGCAAAGTTTAATAACTCGGCAAGAGCTGTGTGAGGAGGACTGAGTTCGAATACGGCGGTGTGTGTGGCGCCATTGGTTCAGTTCGTCTCCGTGAAGAGTTCAGCTGGATTCAGTTCGTGACCACACCACGGAGATGTGAACGTTCTCCAGGACTACGACATCGCGACGTGAAGGGCTAGATTACATCTACCAGCGTGACCTGCGTACCATTTTTACCCGAACCTGTGACCTGACTACTCGTTGACCTGTAGTCAATGTTCTCGTTTATCGGAAATAAAGACAGAACTGCAGTCTGATGCCGTATTGTCGTATTGCCTACTGTCGTATTGCCTACTGCCGTATCGATCCAGCCCGTCCATTATAGATGTCATGCTGACCAAAACACGTAGGGGAGCAGCCAGATTGTGCAGCAGCCATGTCATGCCGCCATTGTTACTTGGAGCCAATCTTACAGCCAGTTGGTGGTTTTAGTTCTCACTCAGCGCAGGATGATTGTGAAAACTGTTGCCGTTCGGCTGGTGAATTCCATCCACTCGTGGTACACCAGACCAACAGCAATAACAACCAAACCAGAGTGGTACACCAGACCAACAGCAATAACAACCAAACCAGAGTGGTACACCAGACCAACAGCAATAACAACCAAACCAGAGTGGTACACCAGACCAACAGCAATAACAACCAAACCAGAGTGGTACACCAGACCAACAGCAATAACAACCAAACCAGAGTGGTACACCAGACCAACAGCAATAACAACCAAACCAGACCAAACAGCTTTGAACGGGAGCCTTGCCGCGCCTGTGTTTCTGGGCAGGGTGCATCGTTGCTGAGAACGTCAGCCGAAGACCAGGAAGGCACAGTTTTCATCTTCGCCACTTCGCCATGCAGAGCTCGCGAGCCATGTGTCAGAATCGCTCACACATCGCTTTGTGAATGTCGCCCATCACTCACACATCGCAGCTGTGAACGGCGTACCGCCGATCCACGCACAGGCAGCGCACGAGCAGGGTGTTTTGTGCCGGCCGCGGAAGCGGGTGGCCGTCCGAGGTCATCGCACGTCCAGCCGACTAGGGGTGAGCCACCTCAGAACAAAAACACGGGGTAAACAACGGGCAGGAGACCGAGCGTGCTGCCTGCTCAGACGTGACAGTATGGGAGACACAGGGGAAGGGAGAGGGAGGGGAAGGGAGAGGGAGAGGGAGAGGGAGAGGAGAGGGGAGAGGGAGGGGAAGGGAGAGGGGAAGGGAGAGGGAGGGGAAGGGAGAGGGAGAGAGCGAGTGAGTGGGAGTGGGAATGAGTGGGAGATAAAAGAAAGATAATAAGGATAGCGATGGTGAGAGCTGAAGAAGAGGAGGGTTGAAGACAAAGGTAGAGACGGAAAGAGGGCGGCAGATAGAGAGAGAGAGAGAGAGAGAGAGAGAGAGAGAGAGAGAGAGAGAGAGAGAGAGAGAGAGAGAGAGAGAGAGAGAGAGAGAGAGAGAGAGAGAGAGAGAGAGAGAGAGAGAGAAAGAGAAGAGAGAGAGAGAGAGAGAGGCGGAAGGAATGGAGGGAAGGAGCTCGAGATGAATGAATCAACATCATATGGTGAAACGGTCAACATTTGCTTCCTTCACTGTAGTGAATCGTGACTAGCACAGGTAGCCTTTGCTCAGGCTATGGAGCCTTTGCTCACCACCTTCTCTCAAATAACACGAATAGGGTTTCCAGGAACGCCGTTGGTCACTGAGCCAACGTCCTTGTCACTCTGAACTTGCTGAGGAAAAACTGGCTCCGATAAGCATGGCGGGCCGCACTGCGCGGGAAGATTGGGACAGGACGACGCCACAGGATACGCGCGATGAATGATGACGCGTCACAATAGGCGGCAGAAGCGATCAACACTGTGATAGTGCGGCCGTCTGGCGAGTGGTCGTCGCTATCTCCACATAGACGACCGCGATAAAACTGGAAGTCTTCTTTTTATGGACATGACATAATCTAATGGAGACCTTGAAGTAGTCAAACCTGTAGGCGTTGTATGCAGGGGTAAAAAAATGTCGTTTCTGCTACAAACTTTTTTCCGAGGTACGTAACTGCTATGTGAAAAACAGGCATCTGGAACATCGTGCTCCATGGGTTGCTTCGTGTTCCCGTCAAGGCTACTGCAGCCTAGGCGTGTTGCAAAATATCCGAAACCTGCTGTTCAGAATTGCGTACACATTGTGCAATATATTTCTAGCACAACTGATATTAGCATACAAAATATCAAACATACACAAGAACCGCGGCTACACGATAGAGGCGTCACATCGCCTACCGTACTGACACGAAAAAAATGGCAGAATCTGGTGCACTGGTACGGTATAAGACCGCCACAGCGCGGGCCACGACCGTCCGTGTCAGCTTGCGAGTGTGATTCATGGAAAGAATCCAATCATACGCACTCATCATATCATACGCACTCATCAATCATACGAATCCAATCATACGCACACGCACACGTAACCAATGTCCTCACAGTACTTCTGGACGCTACGAACACATACCGACAGGTGTATCTACAAGTTAGGTGTACATACACCGACACACCTAATCTGGCACACAATCCTGCAAAATGTGCTCTATGTATGTGAGAAGGCGGATCTAGCCGGGCATTATTTTTTGTGGAGCATGTCATCAAGCGGGAAAAACAGCGGACATGAATAAGGACAATTTCAAATGTCCGCGCTCTTTGTGAGGGTGAGTCGCCCAAGCCAATTGTTATAGCAGAAACTTCTTGCTCCGATTAGTAAATTACATTTCACATTACTTATAACTACTCGACATCCCCCCATCAAGAAAGAAAACACCTCGTCCCGTGCTCACACTAGATTGGATGCCTGCGTACTTTCATTTTGGCGCTTGTCCTCCCTCTATGGTGGTTGTTGGCTGTCCTGTAGGATTTCACTCAGTTGGAACCATTTGAAGTTAAAGTTCGGTATGCTGTTGGTCACTATGGCGGCATATTTTATATAGGAATAAGATAATCCGAAGACATCTGGTTACGCCCTTGTATTTTTATAATTTGCTAGCGTGTTTTACTTTGTCAAATATGATGTTTTGTGCTAACTTGTTTCCAGAGCAGATATCTGGTAAATATCTTCCATCCGGCCGTTAAGGACAAATAAAGTGTCATAGGCATATGCCAACAATTTAATGCGAGTGGTATGAAAGTCCTCTGCGGTTGGATAGTTGTGAATGTTTTTTTCCAGCATCGGCTTAATTCAGGGTAAAGAAACAAGCTAGAGCTTGGTGGGGCCCTTGCCTCAGTTCTCGCAAAATCACGCAAGGTTCAGAAAGGCTATAACTTCGCCGGCGCTCGCAGCCTCAACGGCTGTCACTCACAATACCGCTGGCAATTGCAGCCTGGTGCATGGCAGAAGACCTAGCAACAACTGCAATGTTGCCCATGGTTGCTGCTTCGACGGCACTGACTGCCTGGAAAACCATTTCAATATCACATAGCTGCATAATGTACTCCGGTGAACATAGTATGCCGGAGGGCAACATAACATTCTGCACAATTACATAAAACAAATTTACTCTAAGCGCTACTGTTTGGTATTGAGGGCCAATGGGATTGCAGCCTGCAGCTGCAGAATAATGGCACATGAGAAGCATTCCATGACTGTTTCAATCAGAAAGAAGTTTCATGACTTGTTTTCAGGAAAATGTCTTTTTTGAAATAATACATGAAACTACAATGGAAAATGAAATGTTAGTGCTAGTGCTTACTAGTGAGGGATTTCTGTTGCAAAGGATTCAAGAGTTAGGCATACTGATGGTTCATTTTATAGTGGAAACTCAAGTAGAATGACTGGAATGTAATGAATGGAAGTGGGGAGGGTGCAACAGTAATTGTACATGTTGCTATGTGCTAATGATGTAGGAAGAGGTAAAACTGAGGAAACAATACAAGAGTACAGGGGGCTTTGATAGGTAGGTTAGCAGGAAGCAGGAAGAGATGAGTGTTAACATCCATACTCCCGAGGGTGAGCGCAAGTGTAGAATGGTATTGAGGGGCCACTGGACTGAACACCAGGGTGGCCAATATTTGCAAGGAGCATGGGATAAAGTCCTTAGATCTGTGGAGTTTTTTTTTAGGACTGACATGTTTTCATTAGATGGGCTAGAGCCCACCGAGTAAGTAGACTTACTCGGTGGGCTGTGTGGTGGCCTCGGGCGTCGTCCTCAGACAGTACGTGGCCTGTGAAGAGATGATTCAATCGTGCTGACGGGGAAACCGTCAGGAAGTGATGTGGTACACTAGATGACAGGGTGGAATGTATGCAAAATAGGACGGTTACATGCTTTTTTGTTGTGTATGATCATTGGCGTGGCTACATTTCCACTGCTTTACAATTTTAATTTCGTTTCATACTAGTCCGAGAAGTAACAAAGCTCGCAATGTGATTCAGGCGGTGTTCGAGGTATTGTGCTCTTGTGGTACGGTGTACTAATATTGGTGAAAATGACTTGTTTACCTTTTTTTGATATGCACATAATACTATACATAATGTGGTATAATCGTCTCTTTTACTTGCTGCCGTCAAGTACTTTTCGTGATCCCCATGTGGGAATACCTTCATAATATGATCACTGGATCTATTGAAAGAGGTCCTCATGATTTGGACCCACTGCGATGGTTTCATGGTGTTTTCTTGCTGCCGTAACTTATACATAATGTGGTATAGCCTTCTGCTTTACTTGCTGCCGTCATGCACTTTTCGTAATCCATATGTGGGAATACCTTGAGAATATGATCACTGGATATATTGTAAGATGTCCTGATGATCTGGACCCACTGCGAGGGTTTCATGATGGTTTCCTGCTGCCCTAGCATATACATAATGTGGTATAACCTTCTGTTTTACTTTCTGCCGTCATGCACTTTTTGATATCCCCATGTGGAAACACCTTCAGAATATAATCACTGGATATATTGGAAGAGGTCCTGGTGATCTGGATCCACTGAGATGGTTTCATGGTGGTTTCTCGCTGCGGTAACGTATGCATAATGTGATATAACCGTCTCTTTTACTTGCTGCCGTCATGCACTTATCGTAATCCCCATGTGTGAATACCTTCAGAATATGATCACTGGATATATTGGAAGATGTCCTGATGATCTGGACCCACTGCGATGGTTTTATGGTGGTTTCTCGCTGCGGTAGCGTATGCATGTGATATAACCGTCTCTTTTACTTGCTGCCGTCATGCACGTTTTGATATCACCATGTGGAAATGCCTTCAGAATATGATCACTGGATATATTGGAAGAAGTCCTGATCTGGACCCACTGCGATTGTTTCATGGTGGTTTCTTGCTGCCGTAACGTATACATAATGTGGTATAACCGTCTCTTTTACTTGCTGCCGTCATGCACTTATCGAAATCCCCAATTGGGAATACCTCCAGAATATGATCACGGGATATATCGGAAGATGTCCTCATGATCTGGACCCACTGCGATGGTTTAATGGTGGTTTCTCGCTGCGGTAACGTATGCATAATGCGATATAACCGTCTCTTTTACTTGCTGCCGTCATGCACTTTTCGTGATACCCAAGTGGAAATACCGCCAGAATATAATCCTTGGATATATTGGAAGAAGTCCTGATGATTTGGACCCGCTGCGATGGTTTCATGGTGGTTTCTTGCTGCCCTAGCATATACATAATGTGGTGTAACCTTCTGTTTTACTTTCTGCCGTCATGCACGTTTTGATATCCCCATGTGGAAACACTTTTAGAATATGATCACTGGATATATTGGAAGAAGTCCTGATCTGGACCCACTGCGATTGTTTCATGGTGGTTTCTTGCTGCCGTAACGTATACATAATGTGGTATAACCGTCTCTTTTACTTGCTGCCGTCATGCACTTATCGAAATCCCATTTGGAAATACCTTCAGAATATGATCACTGGATATATTGGAAGATGTCCTGATGATCTGGACCCACTGCGATGGTTTAATGGTGGTTTCGCGCTGCGGTAACGTATGCATAATATGATATAACCGTCTCTTTTACTTGCTGCCGTCATGCACTTTTCGTGATCCGCATGTGGAAATACTGCCAGAATATGATCCTTGGATCTACTGGAAGAAGTCCTGATGATCTGGACCCACTGCGATGGTTTAATGGTGGTTTCTCGCTGCGGTAACGTATGCATAATATGATATAACCGTCTCTTTTACTTGCTGCCGTCCAGGCGCGCACCCAGGATTTTTCCATGGGGGCCCGGACCGAAAAAGGCACTTGGCCGGCTCCAAAAGGGCACTTGACCGGCTCCAAAAGGGCACTTTGCGGCCCGGGGCACACTGGAAGGTTTGCTGACCGGGGAGGGGGGGCCTGAATTTTCCATGGGACACGTTATATGTTATAGCACCGAACCCTTGTATTTACAATAATATTTCCAAAAACATGCAGCCTGCTCACAATTCCTCCGTCATAATTCCTCCGTCACAATCCCTCCGTCACAATTCCTCCGTCACAATTCGCTGCATTTGTTGCAGGCAACCGGGGGTGCCCGATTATGAATCATGGAACCTCAAAAGGGCCCACAGAGGCTTCACTTAAGGGACAGTTGCCCTGATTGCCCCTCCCCAGCACCAAGTCCTTGATATCAATGCAACTAGGTAGGTACCTCCCTACTTATTGTAGCCTGCAGTTAATCTGTCCTTCTACTGAAAGGTAACCAGTATAGAGGTAGGTGGGAAACTAGGCTCTGGAGCATTCACAGCCTTTAAAAGTGCTATCTCGAACCAAGGCTGTTTCATAATAGGTTCAGGTAGATAGCTACAGGTACGCAGGTAGGTACTTTTTTATAAGGGCCTGAGCTACTGCTATCCAGACACCTGAGGAGGGTTATGCATGCGCAGACTGAAGAAGGTACATGAGCTTGAGACATAACAGCCCAGTGATTTATAGTTTCAGGGTGGTGTAGGTACCTATAAACATAAAGTGCAAATTTATGCCATCGTGCTTAACATCGTGCTTGTGCCCGCCTCAGCCTTGAATGGAGCTTCAGGCCGCTACAATTTTGGCGCGTAAATTGACTGACTACAATTTTTAATAAGAAACCCATGTTCGGCCAGATGTACCCAGGGCAAACGAGCAAGAAAGTCCAGCTGTTCACTGATGGAACACTGAAAAGTGAGATTTAAGCAAGGATTTTTTGGGAGGCTGATACATTTTTTACGCCGAACCTAGGGGTAGGCGGGGTAGGTATGGATCGTTCGATCGTTTAGGCAAAGGCCGATGGGCACTTTTGCGCCCAAACCCAAAAGGGCACTTTCTGCCGAGGGACACTTCTCGATCTCGACCTAGGGAGAGGAAGCCGGGCCCCCTGGGCACCACACACCGGTGCGCCTATAGGCACAGGCCACAGGACAGGGCACAAGGTAGGGCACAGGGCAGGGCACAGGGCAGGGCACAGAGCAGGGCACAGGACAGGGCAGGGCACAGGGCAGGGCACAGAGCAGGGCACAGGGCAGGGCATAGGGCAGGGCATAGGGCAGGACTCAGGGCAGGGCACAGGGCAGGGCACAGGGCAGGGCAGGGCACAGGGCAGGGCACAGGGCAGGGCATAGGGGAGGGCATAGGGCAGGACACAGGGCAGGGCAGAGTTCACGGTACAGCACAAGGCACAGGGCAGGGCAGAGTTCACGGTACAGCACAAGGCACAGGGCAGGGTACAGGGCAGGGCACAGGGCACTTTTAGATCAAAAGGGCACCTAATTGGGGCAGGCATAGGACAGGAAAGGGCACAGGGGAATGCCATTTTTAGTCCAAAAGGGCAGTTTTGGGCCCAAAGGGCACCTTTGGCACAGGCGGGGCACATAAGGCAGGTGATTTTTGGGCTAAATTTGGGACATTCCGGCCAAGAGGGCACTTTTCGGTCAAAAGGGCACTTTGGTCTCATGGGGGGGGCCGGGCCCCTGCCCCCCTCCGGTGCGCCTATGCTGCCGTCATGCACTTTTCGTGATACCCATGTGGAAATACCGCCAGAATATGATCCTCGGATCTATTGGATGAGGTCCTGATGATTTCAACCCACTGCGATGGTTTAATGGTGGTTTCTCGCTGCTTTAACTTATACATAATGTGGTATAACCTTCTGTTTTACACTTCTGCCGTCATGTACGTTTTGATATCCCCATGTGGAAATACCGCCAGAATATGTTCCCTGGATCATGGCATGGCAGGTTTCATGGCAGTTTCAAGGCATGGTATGGTTTGATGGCATGGTTTCATGGCATGGTTCCATGGCATGGCTCCAATGAAGATGGGCGAAAAAGCCGTACCATTGTGACTGTGTATGACGTCATCAAAACGTTGCATCCATATTCAGTGGTATATTTGGACAGTGCGACATTTCCTGCCGATATGTGGCACATTCGGTTACATATCTAGTGTAAACAACGCTGCGCCAGAAAGTAAAAGTATACCGACATTGATGTACAAATTGATTTTATGTGCAAATTATGTACTTATTATGTACTTTATGTACTTATTTTATGTGCAAATTGATTTAAAAAAATAGTTTTTGAAACAATTATAATTTAAGGAACCCAAACTAATCTAACCTAACCAAACCTAACCCATTTCCTTTCTTTATGGAGGCAAATGCATGTAAAAACCTTTCTTGTACCTTAACGCACAATAATACCAGCCTCTAAAACAAATTTCATAAAAATGTTCAAAAATATTTTAAATTTGTATTCTTCAAAAGCAGCTTAGGTTAGGTTAGACCGGGTTAGGCTTCCTTTTTATTTTGATAATTTGCAGAAAATGAATTGCTTGCCATTTCTCTAATTTATTTCAATTATCTTTTCTCCAAAAGTAGGTTAGGTTAGGTTATCTTGCATTTCTGGATATTTTTTACATTTCCTTTTTTTTTCTTTTTTTTACGCTATGTTACCTATCCAAGGCCCTTTTTGGCATTATTTTGCTCACAACCTGACAAGGAAGCATTTGCACAGCAAATAGGTACGTGGTCCCATCATCCTAGTCACCTTGCTAAACATAGTACCTATTCCAAATACAAATTTATAAAAAAAAACTTTTAGGACAAATTTACCAGGATATGCAGCACGCATTAATTGCACAACACTCACCTGGCTAAACAATTGATCCATTTCACCGAAGACTTTCACTGGTAGGTCACTATAGCGTACTTTATTATGCCGCTTCTGAAGGTTCTCGAATCTTTACATATACGTAATCTACGGCCGCAACTAAACACGCAAACGACATCTTGGTATATCACATAAAATTACATAAACATAAATTATATATAGTATGTATTACGCGTTATAATAGATATATGTCTATATATGTGCGTGAGGGTATGCATCGATATGTATATGGACCATCGGCTCGGGCTTCCTTAGAGGATTCCTTCTTGACATAGTTTGTTTCTGGTTTGGAGTTTCTGTGAGTGTCTGCACCACTGAGGAGGCTTTTCTGCATTCCACGTGTCTTTTTGCACGCTTTTTTTCCCGCGTGCTTTTTTCAATTGTTCAGTTTTTAAGCTTGAGCTTTTTTAATCACTCCTGACGATGGCCCCTGGCCGAAACGTTGAGTAATAAAGTATAATCTTTATCGATACTTTTGATGTCAACTCAGCGCCTCCTGGTATATTGAAGGTCGTATATTTTCTTTACACGCAACACCTTGTCTAGTTATAGCTTAAATTTGAGTTGTACTGGCTATCGCAGAACGTCTATATGAAATGGGGTCGTGGGTCTGTGAAAAGGCCAAGGGCCAGTGGCGGATCCAGGACGGCATCTGGGGGAGTGTTCCCCCACTCCTCTGGTAGAGATGTGGCTTCTCTTCAACTGAAAAATGGCCTTCATTCAGGACACTCGAATGCATCCGCCCATCCACCCTCTCCAGGATGAATATCTGTCACGAAACCAGGGGCCAGGTCCAAGTCCATATCTTTAAGATATAATTTGGGATTAAACAGGAAACCGACAAATTAACATTCGTAGGATACCAAACCACGGGGGCCCAGACCCCCTCCCCCAGACGCACCTGGATATCCAGCAATGCCTCGCTCCATGGGTGTTTCAGCCCATGGCACAACTCGTAGAAAAATCGTCACATCTGAAGAAACGGCCCTTCTCCAGAACAAGAGCCCTTCGCTCCCACGACCAAATTTCTGGATCCACCCCTACCAAGGGCATATTAAAAAATTCAACAAGCTGGGCCATAATCTCAAAGAGCGGCGGTGTCCGTCCAGGAAGGACGCCAAGCCGGCCGCAATGGCTATCCTTGACCATGCTTTCCTCAAAATAGCACTTTCGGCCGAAACGCTTTGTGGGGATGCACTCGAGAGACTGGTGCTACGTCTGTCAGGGTTCGTGACGACTCACATAAGCGTTGCTAGTGGCCAAGAGGTGGGGTTGGGGGCTCAAACCAGGGCCCGCTCCAGCAAGAAACGTACTCCCCTCCAATAAATTTGGCACCTCCCATTGCCTCCATGTATTGCACCTCCCAAATAATTTTCAGAAGCCAACGCCTCTGTTTCGATGGTTCGGGTGGAGGGCAAGGAGACCCACCCCACTCTGGGATACACCCAAGGTTTTCAATTTGAAGTCATTGGTGGGCGGAAATGGTGGAGAAGTTGGAGAAGGCGTCACTGACCAGTCTAGAGCCCTGGTCAGAGTGATTCTGCGACGCGTCTCTCCACTGAAGACGCGTATCTGCTACCAACCGGGATTTGCGAGTTTGTAACTTTTTTTTTGTCCCCTGGCTGTATGACCAACGCAGTCGATGCGCCCATAAGCCAAAGAACCAACCAACCGAAGTAGTCAAACCTGACATGGGAAATACGAACCAATCAGGGTTGTTTTACGTAGCGATTTAAACGAGAAAACAGTTGAGAGTTTTTTTTGGTTTTCATTACGCATTTTGTACTTTTCTCGCTACACTCCTTGGTATACATGCACACATAGTACACGTAGCATATACATGATTTACAACGAATATGTATATATATATATATATATATATATATATATATATATATATATATATATATACAAATATGTATATATATAAATATATGTGTTTTTATGGTGGTTCTTATTTTATGACTTTTTATTTCTTTTATCTGACCCATATACAAGTTGCCATTTGGGCTAAAAACAGTGGGTGGAATGTCTTATTGAAAACTATTAATAATTAGAGGTCGCTCAAGGCCCCAACATTTTACCTTATTGGCATAAGTTTTGCCGCTTCGAGATATAGCCTGATATACGTGAGGTATCAATAGTACATGGAGGTCCCATCTATTTTCCCTGGGCTCTCCTCACACAAGTGAGTATTATCTGTTTAAAACAGGGGCGTCATGCTGACCAGGCACTCTTTGTAACGACCAGGCACTCTTGGTTAAGATCCGCTTCAGTGCGTCTGGGAACGTCTTCGTGTGGTCGGCGACCACTTGGAGAACAAATTGCAGCTGGTACTCGTCTTTAGTCAAACGACCGGAATATTCCTGGACCAGGGCAACACCACGCTCGGCTTAGTCGGTCGTCACGGCAAACTTTGCTGTTCGCATCTCTGTATGCCTCATACAGAGATGATCTCTGTATTCCTCATGCTCTATATTCCTCTGTATTCCTCATGAGGCATGCCTCATACCTCATATGCTCTCATCACCCTCGCATCTTTGTACGCCTCGCTGTCCTTCTAGTTGGATGCAGGAACCTCCAAGAAAGACACCGGCAACTTCAGCTTCTAAAACAGGTTTTTTTGTGTTGGTGCTGAAAAAGTCAGTCACAGGCTTCCCTTGCTAGTCATCTGTAGGCACCGAGAGACGTTTAGGAGGATTTTGTTTGCCATTCATGGTGGACATGGCGTGCATCATGCGGTTCTTGAGGTCATCTTTCAGGCGCTCATCGAAGAAGGCAAGACCAACAAGTTGTTCCGATAAGTACCAAAGATGTGATCTCAGCTTCTTCGCCGTGACCTTGGAAATACCGGGGTTTATGGAGCGATACAAGTCCAGTGATTGCAGAAGGGCCAAGTCGCTTGCAGGAACATTGATTGGCTGTGGTGCTGTTACCCAGGATTTAAGAAAAGTCGTGCAAGGAAGATGCAAAGACCCTGGAGGCCACACACTTCCCTAGCCGTTAGCATTAATTAAGATCTAAACATCCCAAATTTGAACGTGTAGATAATTCTTGACATCCATCTAGCTCGATGCATTGCTCCTGGAACTCTGAGGTGTGTTCCACGAGGTGTAGCACCAAGGAACAGCATAGTGATCTTCAATAGTTCTCTGTAATCCTCCCTTGGATGATGTTCCTTCAAGGTAGTCTCCAGAAAGTATATCATTTCTTCTCACGCATCAAAGACTGCTTGTGCAGTGCACTCGTCCGAAGAAGCATCTTCATTATTTTATTGATTTATGCACTCCCATTTGGGTTGAAATCGCTTGAAGGGCAGGACTTGTGGCGCTGAAGAAACACCCATTGTTTCAGTAAATGCTGCACCTGCAAGAAGCTCGAGGATGTGATGACTACATGCAATGTGAAGTAGCTCACAGGCAACCAACTAGTCTAGAATCATACATGCCCCTTTATGAATGCCACCAACTAATCCAGAATCATGCATGTCCCCGTATGAATGCCAGCATTGGAGCTTGTCGTGTCAAAGCACATTCTTTGAACATTTTCTTCAAGTTGCCAGTGTTTAATAGTGTCCAAAATTGCATGTGCTTGGGCCTCACCAGTTCCCGATGGGAGTTTCGGAACAGCAAGCAACTGGGAGCTTCGATTATTTGAAACCAATACTGGGAGTCGATCTACTTGTTTTTGCCGGTAAGGTCAGGGAGAAGTTTGCCATCCCAATGCACAACCAAGGCTGCATCTCCGTTGAAACTTTCAAAAACGTTTCCAGTTGCAATTTTTTCGATATTGTCTTCCTTTCCGCAGAATGGTTGATCGATTTAAAACAAAGTCCCCGAGATCATGACCGAGACTGTGGGCAGCTTCTCCACATACCATCATGGGTGCTCTGTCGGTGATGTTGTTTCGGTCTAACGTAGAAGCCAGCTCTGGTGTGATTATTTCTTTTCGTCTACGTTTTTTTCTGGGCTAAGCCTAAGCATTGCAGCTGCAGAGCTAGGCCCGGCAACCGGTTCACATTCATCATCACCTATGTCTTCTTTCACCTATGTCTGAACTATCTAGCAAGACTTGTGTTGCTGACGCTTCTTTGCCTGGTTCTCCGCAGTTCGTCGTCTTTTACTTTCCTGTTCTATTCTTTCTCTTTGCAATGCTTCATCCACCGACAACATCGATCCACGATGTCCCTTTTCTTGCTGTGCTATAAGAAACTGCCGTCTTCTTTGATTTTCATCAGGACAAGTGCATCAGCCTTGGCGACATCGAAGAGATCGTCAAAATTAGCCGTAAAGCCGTCTTCAGATTTATTTTGTGTTTTACTTTGTCGTGATTATTTTTCTTCAAAGCCAGCCATCTTGCAAAATGGCTTTCAATTTGCTTGATGTAGTCTTGCTTATGGCGGAGTGGTATCCTTGCCCGATGCCAGAAACTGGCAATGCTATCAATGGTTTCCGTGACTGCTTCACAAATTATTTATATCTCGATGAAGATATAGAAAGTAGGCGATGGCCTGCTTGTTCGATGGTAACTTGGGTCCTTTTATGTCGTCTTCATATTTGTTAATAAGGTAAATCTTTACTCTAGTCTTTGGTTTTCGCTGCTTAGTCAAAGCCATTGTAAAGATGCAACTGACGCCTGCCCGAGTACATTACACATGTAAACACACCACGTAATAGATATGCTATCCTCCCCTACTAACTGAAAGGAAGCAGCAAGCATTCAACAGGATAAGGACAGAACACGAGAGTATGTAGGCCAGAAGAGAGATAGGGAAGGTGTCACTGCTTTGAGTGTGCAGCAGCATGCGAATGTTTGCCGTCAATCGCTTTGTTTATATAGTCACCACGCGGCCGCAATGCCACACACCATCTCAATGAAGTGTATGCCTCAATCAACGGCACCTGCCAGCAACCAGTCAGCAGTCATCCATACCAACACCAACATAATTGCTGGCGATTCCATGAATAGTGAATATATGGCCCATAGGCCAATGATCCATACCAATACAAGCACAATTGCTGGCGAGTCTATGGATAATGAATATATGACCTAATGTTCAATAATTACCAATAGGTTATATATTTCAAAGTCATTGAGCGACCCCTAAATACTGATATTTTTCAATCAAACTTTTGAAGCATTGTTTTTAGCCCAAGAGGCAACTTTTAGGTTGGTGAGCCATGTATTTTTTAATATAATTTTTTTTGCTCGTGGAAGTAAGGACCGCACTAATACAAATATATATATATATATATATATATATATATATATATATATACATATACATATGTATACATACCTTCATGTACAGAATACGTAACCACACCCATACATCCCTCAGCTATATAAGCTATATACCAGAAACCCAGAGTACACCAGGCACTTTCAAAGCAGTAAGAGTACCTACATTTTTTTGTAATGCCTTTCACTTTCTTCCTGTGACACATCAAATCGAATGATCCACGGTAACTCAGCTGCTTGGGTAGGAACAATATTTTCAATATTTTCAATAGGACAGTACTTCCGCCACACATGTGTGCTCACGGATAAAAAGAAAACATCTCCGAAACGAATTCACGTACATGTTGGATACATGGCATGTTCACTGACATCAATGGATTCATTGCGCAGTCATCCCTTCACCCAAGCATTCCCCTTCGAATTCAATTAGAATGAAGTGTATTGCTAGACGACAAAAAGGCGTGTACACCAAAGCCTGCGGATCAACGCACCGGGCTGGAAGAACCCAAGTCATTTCACACCAGCGGTCAGGCCAGAAATGACCAAGCGCGTCGCCGGGGCTCAAAAAAACTTTTCGGTGGTCGCCGACGAAATTCAATTCTGGGAAATTGGTCGCCGATCAGGAACGGGTCCAATGGAGGGGGGGGGGGGGAGAGGAAATGGCGGCCCTCCATCGGGATTGGATAACATCAAATTTCCGAAACGTGCTTTTTTAGTTTGCTACTTTTGGAAAATTTGTGTGCCTTCCAGCTTTTCATCGATTTTTTTATCAGCAATAGGTGTCGCTTGGCACCCTGAATAAATTGTGGCGCGCCAAAAGGAGTGTCCTGCCGATAGGAACTTCTAAATCCGTCACCGTCGCATGCAAGGAAGAGACTGAGAGACTGTCTGTAAACCATTTGTCATTGACTGTGCAGATGAGCAAAGTCGGTCGGAGACGGTGGGGGATGAACAAAATTTGCTCGAAGATAACTAAGGATGACACAATCTGGAGTTTGGCACATAAAGATGAAAATCCCAAGCGATATTTGGCCATCTGACATCAATTGTTCGCAATCTTCCATCGTGTATATAAGAGATGAAATGTCGAGTCCCATATGAATACTTATAATTCCTATTAACTGTTATCTACATCATGTTGCACACAAAACAACGAACATTTATTCATTGCTGACAGGTACAGTACTTCTATACGTGGATGGTAGTAACTGAACCAACTAGGAGGCATAAGCCCCTTTGTTTAAGATCTTCTTAAGCACATTTCTCAGCTGGGTATATTTTGTGGAATAAACATGAAAACACGCTTATATGAATGGTATTCTGGTCCAAATGAATGTCGGTGGTGCATTTCTAAATAGCGTCCTTCAGGAGGAATGATTTTTCTAGACAATATAAGATAAGGCGCAACTGATATCAACATTTACACCATTGCCTATCAGCTTTATCCGCGGCAGTGGCCGCTTCATAGCCACTGCAGTGGCCGCCTCACAGGTACGGCAGTGGCCGTCTCACAAGCGCGGCAGTGGTTACACCACAGCCGTCACAGTGGCCACCTCACAGGTGCTGCAGCGGTTTCCTCACAGCCATGACAGCGGCGATCTCACGGCCATGAAAACGACCGCCTCACAGTCCTGACAACGGCCGCCTCACAGCCGTGCCAGCGGCCGCCTCACAGTCGCAGCGTGGCCGCCTCACAGCTGTGACAGCGGCCGCCTCACAGCCATAGCAGAGGCCACCTCACAGCCGTGACAGCGGCCGCCTCACAGCACCAGCAGAGGCCACCTCACAGCCACAGCAGAGGCCGCCTCACAGCCGTGACAGCGGCCGCCTCACAGGTATGGCAGTGGCCGCCTCCAATAGTCATCACAAGCATCACAAGTAGTCATTTCTACTTCACCATATCTCGAAAGACGAAAACTATGCTAAGTTCTAAAGATCCCTGGACGACTTGTGGTGGGAGATCACAGTTCCTTCCATCGCCCCCCCTCCCAATTCTTGTGAAGATAAAATTGTTCAAGCGAGGGTTTCTTTGCAGAACTCTGTACGTGATAGTCTGTGTGTGCCACGTCACGGGCCCACGGCAGGGGTGTTCCGCCGAACAATCAACTGATGTGAGACGTTTTGGTGGTCAGCACGTGGTTTATGCCAAACATGGCTATATCTGTTCTTGCCACACTTTCAACCACGCCCTCGGCGAGATAAGCTACAGATGCACCACCAGTGCCGAGACTTGCACTGCGAGCGCAGCAGTTTCTTCAGGACGTGGTAAGCGGCGCGGACGGACTCTGGTGGCACGGTGTTGGGAGTCAACACGCTAATGTGCAGGCGAGACGCAGCTGCCAGTGCAGTGCCGACGACGCTCTAGGTCGGCGACTCCCGGATGGCGCGCAGGTCACTGACTATGCGAATGTCAATCTTGTAGGATCACTTCTTGACATTGTTGTACTTTGGAGCAGCCTAGCGAATCCATGCTCATAGTTCGGTTGTTGCAGTGGGGAGTCAGTATCAAGGTGAAGCCGACATCCCTTAGCTTGATAAAAGATAAAAGGGTTCACACAAAACGCAATGCATGCGGGGACTTTTATTAACAGGCGATGGTGGGGTAACTGAGATCAACGCTAATAATGCGAAGTTGAAGTGAAACATTTGGTCGGCCATAAGATATCAAGATATTGCGCCAACGATCCAAGTCTTGCACCATGTTATTGTCCCACTCAGTCGAACATGGAAGAATATGCAATCGATAGTGATCAGAAAAGGGGTGTATAGTTATACCACCAGATTAGTGACTGCTATGGTTGGAAAAGTAGGATATTCCTGTATTTGCGGTATCCAGAAAATTATCCTCTTGAGGAAATCTTGCTCATTTTATCCCTTGGAGGTTTGATGGTGCTGTTAGACTATGAACTGCTCTGTGATGTGCTCAAGATTCACTGGAAAGTGTAGGGCAATATTCCGATGTCATTGAGTGGAATAATAATATCCTCTCGCTGCATGACCTCTGCAGTCGATGCGCCCCTAAACCGCAATAACAATATCCTCTCCATATTCAATCACCCATACAATTTCCTCTCCACATCCAGGATTACAAAATACAAATCCAACCGTGGTGACTGCTGACATGCAATCTGTCCAACCAGAATTGGAAAAATGTTCCTGTGCTGGATGTTTGTCATCCAGAACACTATCCTCCATGAAAAAGCATGGTCTTTTGGCCACAAGATTGGAGATGTTTGAAAATGACTGCAAACCTCCTCCTGTTTTATACATGCCCAAGTTGACTGGACAAATACAAAAAGGAGTTTATGGTTCAAAAAGACAAAATTGTAACTTTGGAATGGAATGCCAAGCATTGTGCTCTCGAAATGCAACAGTAAAAAACAAATTGAGCCATGTTCAACATTCCTTTCTTTGAAACTAAAGAATTCCACCTGAATTTTGGCATACAGCACCAAACATACTGCATATATGCAAATATGCTACAGCTGATGACAGCTCTATTGAAAGGAAATGTATTATCCAAATTTTACTCGTTTTCAGTTTTTGCCATATGTTGAACCAAGTTGAAAAATACATATTATTCTGGACATATCTAGCATAGTTCCAGAAAAAAAATATAATGGTGCATATCCAGGGATATTTGGCAAAAAGGATGCTTAAACCAAGCATCATTTTTTCAAGCATAACTCAACACATCTGTACATGTTCCATAATGTTTCTACAGTGCCCACAAATCCTGGCACAATTATTATAGTTTCAAATCTGACATAATAACATGCATGTATTTATTTTGCAATAAATTGGGATGCCAAAGACAGATATCCTCGCCAGAGTAGAAAAAGACCATCTGTCCTAGATATATCCTATTCTAGATATATGGATGAAACCCATCCAAAGAAAGGTACCGGCATTGTGCCGTAATATTCATGCATATTAGCATTGCAGTTTATTCTTTAACAAAGCATTGGAAATGGCTCATAAAAGTTTGATATGGCAAGCCGGATGGCAAAGAAAAGCAAAGCATTAAGACCAATTATGAGCACCAGTTCTATATTTCAATATTCTTACATATATCTTTACCTAAACCTTTTCCACTTGCCATCTTCAGAACTTCAGTAATTTGCAGGCTGGACTGCATGTAAGACGTGCTAATCAGTAATCAGATGTTTCCATCTGTAAAGCAGGTGTTAGGATAAGATATCCTAGGTTGCGGTTTTTAATTTAATTAACTAAAAAGTATCAGTTGATCTTCTTGCCACAAAAGGTGGTAAATTGTTGACTTCAGGTATTTGTTAATTGTTGGATATCTTTTCCAATGGTTTATTAACATGGTTAACATGATGTGGCCACTCATTTTCTCTGAAAATGATTACTTTTTCAATTGACAGGCAAAAGAACACCTGAAATGGGACTTTGAGTTGAGTAATGTTGGCATTTCATGAAACCAAATTGTATTAAATTGCACTTTTTGGTACATTTTTTATTCCTGCAATTTATTTTTCCAATGCAATGTTTATGTAGGTGGATAGCATTGTGTGACCACTCATTTCCTCTGCAAATGCATATTTTTCAGTTGACAGGCAAAATAACACCAAAAAACCGGGTGGAGTTTGATAACATAGCATAAAAATAATGTTCAAGAGTAAGCAAAAATGTAGCACAGCCTAACCTAAACTTGCATGCAGGAAAATAAATTCCCAAAGAAATGGAAAATTTTCCATGTACTTCTGAAGAATTTCAACTTAAAAACCTTACATTGCAGAGCCTAGTTAACTAGGTTAACAGATTAAATTAAACCTGTTTTGAAGAAAGGAGCACTTTTTTGTGAACAAAATCTACAAAAAAATGGGAAGTTTTTCCAACTGAAGAGAAAAGCCTAGCCTAACCTAACCTAACCAAACCTAACTCCATTTTTGCTTTGTGGGGTAAAATGTGTGTACAATTTGTCTCCTGGATACCTTGAAGTACAATAATACACAAAATTGTGAGATCATGTTTTCGAACATGATTAAGACAAGCTCCTGTGTAGGTAGTTACCTAGGTATGTACCTATGTAGGTGGATAGGTACCTAGGTAGGTACATTCCTAGGTAAAAGGATATGGCCACGTATAGCATTGTCCAGAGTGTAAATATTGGGAGGAATCTACATAAAATGTCATATGGCATTTCAAGACATAAATATGGTAAAAACATGTTCCTTGATATGATTAAGATGATGTGGGATGTGGCCTACCTAGCCACTTATTACCAGCACAAGTGCATAGGCACTTTCCAGTTGGTATGCAATATAATACCAAAATATTGGTATTTGAATGGGGTAGCATAATGATGCATAATGTACAATGCCAAATAATGCCCAATGTAACCTAGATAGCTTGGGGAATTTTTAATGCCTTAGATCTGATGTCATTGCAGGCTTAGCATTCTAGCCTAGGCATTTTCTTTCTTCATATAATATAGCAGAGCTAAACGTTCTTTCTTCGGGACAAGAGAAACCGAAGTTCTTCCGCACAAATAAAGAACACAAAAAACGTGTGGTATTTTGAATGGGAATGAATTACGTCTTAACGCTGACGGTAACGATCGCACGATGGGTCCGTACTACCGACCGTAACGACAGCACGCACGGTCTGTACCAGCGTAGTAGCGAGCGTACGCATGAACGGTCTATCTACCGTTCTGCAGTGGAACGTGCATACTTTCTGTACGTACGGGCGGTGCAGGCTGGGGTGGAGTGGAGGCTGATTGTGACCTCATTTGACCCTGAAGGCATTGACCTGGGGTCATGAAATGGATACTGCAGCGAGTTCACTACAGCCGTAAATCTGCCAAATTGTGTGCTTCTAGTTTCACTCATGCTCCTCATGTTTGTTCTTGGTGTGCTTGTGGATGTTCTGCTCGGCTCCTGAACACGAACATCCTTTGTTGCCACAAAACGCTTCCCCTTATTATTCTTTGTCCGGCTTGCATCCTTCCCCTGTCATTTTAACCTTTTGCTGGCTTTCATCTTTTACAAATAGTCCACGCCTGGATATCTAACTACGCACCTACCTCGTAAATGGCAATATTAATTCAGGCAGTTCAGCAATCAATTCACAAAAACACGACATTAATCCACCACCACGGTTCGGCACAATTACCCATAAACCAATTTTCGAACGAACGACTGAAAAAGTCACCAAGAGTTGCCTGATTTCAAATTCCATATTTATAACTAGATTTCTAGGCGACGACCACGACAACCATTTGGTCTCCGTCCCGACGGCGCTTTTGGCGACCACGGTATGCCATTGGTTTAGCATTGTGGTTGTCGGTTAAAGCGCCGTCCTGTGCCGACGGGAGGTTCTAGTATAAACGTGGTAAGCAAGAGGTACGGGATATTTGGTAGAATTCGCGGTACGGTCCTAGTATACTTTTCATCTGGAAAAAGATCAGTGCTGCTAAATACAACTTACTGATATATCGACGAATTATGTCCTTCATGGCTAAAATCTTGACGGACGTATCAAAACAAAATTCTGGTTTCGGTCGCCACTGAAGCCTGGTAAGCCAGCATCTGGTCGCCGACGCTATCGCTTGGACGGCGCTTATTTTGAGCCCTGCGCGTCGCCACGGTCTCAGAGAGACCGGTCTCGCCACGGTCTCGCCACGATCTCGCCACGGTCTCAGAGAGACAGGCTAGCGCTAGACCAGGGTGTTGGCACTGGCGACGTGCCTGCCAGTTTGCAATGGGACAATGGGGGAAACCGTCAGTCGGGCAATCTCCACGCGTCCCACTGCGGTTGCCATAGCTGCGGTTGCCATTGTTATGAAAATTGTGACTGTCTCTGCTAGCTACAAAATAAATGTTTCTCTTGATGTTAGCATTGGCCCGCGGTAGAACGGGGATGGATGGCTGCTACCACGCTCCCCGGAGCTTTTGCAGTATGAATGAATGAACGAACGAACTGAACGAATAAAGAACGGTCTGCATGAACCCGCTGCAGTTTTTGGTGCAGTTTTGTATGGGGCGTTGCGCGCTGGGGTCACAATCATGATTTTCTTCAGGGGATCTGGATCACAACAAAACGTGGCATAGAGACCACGTGAGTGAAGTGCGCCAACTGTTCTGAATGAAGTGTGAATGAAATGCGGGATTGAAGTGAATGAAGTGCGCGAAAGACCACCTGAATGAAGTGCACATACATTTATGTTATGGCGCGATGAAAATACCCACCTTTCTTTGATCGTAATTGTTCGGATAAGCCTGCTGCGCCTCTGATTGGGCTTCTTTCGATATAAAATTTGTGTTTTGAGCTATCGTAGTGTTCTGGTCATAATGTTTTTTATAGGAACTTTGCAAACTGACACCGAACATTTCGGTCCCTCGCGTGTGGTGCCGTAGGTAAGTTCGTGTATTTCATTCAGCATATTACGGGAATGGCCGAATAAGTAAGTAACGCAAGGTCAGGATGGGGTTCGGGATTTTTGGGGCTAAAGCAATTTGTGTCCCTGTGGAATAAACATAGCCACCTATTCCGAAATCAGCACACACTAGTACCCAAGAACCAGCCTCGACGTACATTGACCCATGTGCCTGCGTTAACCTCTGGTGTCTGTACAGATCAAAAATCAGTTCACCAAAGGTGGTCCAAACTGTTTTGTATGGCAACTCGGGGTGTTGAATTCAAATTCAGCGTTCATTGTTACCCTGTACGGCTCAACAGTATGCGTCTGGGACCCTAACACCAAAACTACATATTGACCCTCCGTAACTTGACCCACACTGCACAGGAACACGTTAATGAGTTTGGTTCATGTCACTCTTCAATGGGCATCAACTTGAATGACAAACACGGTGCTATTATTTCATAAGGATATCACGGATTGTTTGCAATCTAGTTGAATCCAAACTTGAGGAAGTACGACACTTGGCGAAATCCGCCGAAACAGGTCCCCGAAGAATCGTCACATATGATATGACGAAACGTTTCACACCAAAAGACACACAATGAATACTCACAGGTGTGCGCATAATTGGTTCCGGTAGCCATCTCCCCTTACGTGCCATTTTAGAAAAGCTAGGGAGGCTGCAACCCCGAGACCACCGAGAGTGGCAAAATGCCGAACTCATGCGCTGGTTAATCATCACCCGTGGCCGACATTTCGCCAACTTGGTGAGAACAGGGCGATGTCACCCCTGGAGCATTTCCGAGTGGTGCAAGCGAGCCACATGGGACGACAGCCAGCGCTTTATGGCCGGCGTTTGGCCAGTTCGCTGTTAATGCGGCGACTGGGTGACGTCCAATGTCAGTTTGTAATTTTTTTTGTACGAATGCCATGGCTTCATTTTCTGTCATAACCGGTGCAGCAGCTGTAGCAGATGCGCTGTGAATGTGTTCACCAGTGTTTCGGAATATCTCGAGATACTAGTAGTGTGTGATTTGTTATAATTCGACTTATATGTAAAGTATAAGGTGAGGTTAAATGGTCAGGATAATCTTAAACATTTATGTAATGGTATCTGGACACCATTTTGTGGCATCTTCAGCAATGTGTGCAGTATTATCCCAGGCCAGTTTGCCGCCAGGTGTCAAGGTGGAAACACGTCGTTGTGGAGCTCCTACGTACCAGATAAGTCGTTGCAGAACAGGGCAGTATCAAACTGCATATAGTTATTTAGCAATTACTTCTGTGCATATATTGGCATAGTTTTTATCTAATAAACATTTTTTTACAAGTAGATTATACTATTTTAACCTAGCGAAGCTGCCCAGCGCCATTTTGTCGTTGTGTTACCGTCTGTCTTTGTCTAGTGTGTCAGTGTTTTCAGCTATTTATTACGTTTTTGGCAGCTGTTTAGCGAGTGCTTTCTTCTTTCTTTAAAAACCTCCATCAATTTTCAGCACAACGATTACCTTGTAAGTGCTGCATAGTTAGGAACTAGCATTCACCTAAGCTTTGTCAATTATTTTTATCTCCTCTGTTATTTTGTTGTATCATTTTGCAGCAAGTTACTTTTCAATCTAAATCTAGAAATAAGCTGCAGCCTTTAGGATGGTTTCAACCAGGATGCAGGCACTAGAGAAGGAGGTTAGGACCCTTAAGGCAGAGCTTTCCAAGCTCAGGGCTGCCCTGGTTGCAAAGGGTACACAAGAAAAGGAATCATGTAGGGGTCAGTCTGTAGCTGGGGCATCCTATGCCCAGGTGGTCGCAGGCCACCAGGCAACTGAGACTTCTCCTGCTGTGGAGGTGGCAGGGATATCTGTAGAGAGAAGTGCTCCTAGTGAACAGAATATTTCTAGTTGTAGCTCACAGGGGCAGTGGTTTAATGTCAGGGGATGGAGGATTTGGAGGTGCGAGCCTAAGAAAGGGGGCAGTGAATGGCAGGTGGCAGGTGGTAGGAGTGGGAGTAAACCTAGCCAAGCAGCTCAACAGGCAGGCATAGCAACTTCAAATAGGTTTCAGGCTTTGGAGGACTGCCCCCAGGATAATAGCAAGGAGACTGTGCTGGTGGTGGGAGACTCTCGTGTGCGGAATTGAGATAGAGTTTTCTGTAAAGGTAGGAGAGGCAGGAGGTGCATCACCAGGCCTGGTGCCAAGGTTAGAGACCTGGTCCCAGTGGTGGCACAGGCCACCAGTGAGGACCAGTTTAGTACAGTTATAGTGCAGGTAGGAGTGAACAACGTAGGTCCTGCTAGGAGTGAGGAGCTGCTGCAGGACTACAGGGCCCTTCTGGCCACCCTGAAGCAGAGCAAAAGCAGAGTTATTGTGACGGCTATTCTGCCCAGGGCTGAAGTCTCCCCTGAGTGGAGCTCTAGGGCACTGGCAGCCAATGCCAGGGTGGGTAGGCTCTGCAATGAGTTAGGTTTGACCTTTGTTGACAAGTGGTGCAGGTTTTATGGTTCATGGGACCTCTATCAAAGGGATGGCCTGCACTTCTCCGAGAAGGGAGTGCAAGTGTTAAGTAAAGTGTATGAACATGTCCTTCAGGGAAACTAGATAATGGGGTGGGGAGGGAAGAAGTGGCATTACCATCTCATGAATATGCCAATAGTGACAGCATAGGCAATATAACTTCACAGTCAGCAAATAGGGATGGCAGTAGATCAAGGGGGCAGAGTGGTAGCTCATCCAGAGATGATAGAGCTACTCAGCATGAAAAAACCAAAGATGGTTATGGAACGTTTCTTAAGTGTATGATGCTTAATGCTCAGAGTATTCGATCCAAATTTGACGAGTTCAAGTGTTATGTTGCTGATGAGGAACCAGATTTTGTTTGCATTACTGAGGCATGGGTCAGTGAGGGGTATTTGGGGATAACTTGCAGGACTATGAGATCCAGGGATGCAATATGTTTTCATGCAATAGGGGTCCAACAGTGAAAGGGGGTGGTGTAATGCTCTATGTGAATAGCTTATTCAGTTCTCAAAAAGTAGCAGATGGGGTAAAAAATGTGTCTGTGGAGTCCATTTGGCTTGATGTTTCTGTGGGAAAAGGCAACAGCAATAAACTGAGAATAGGAGCTTTGTACCGATCAGGAACCTTGCCACATTCTCAGCAACTGGAGCTTGATAAGGTGATTTGTGAGGAAATCAGTAGAAACTTTCAGAGGAAATGCCTTATTCTTGGTGACTTTAATATAAAAGGATATGAAAATGTTGGTGTTGGCTCCCCAGCATGTAAACTGTTTAGGAAATGCCTTGAAGAGGACCTGTTCTTACACCAGTTTGTAACAGAACCAACTAGGCAGGGCTCATTCTTGGACCTTGTCTTCTCGGATTTAAGTGATTTAGTTCAAGACTTGACTGTAGGAGAAACTCTGGGAAGAAGTGATCATAACATAGTGAGATTCAAGGCACATGTAGCAGGGACAATCAAGGATAATTTGGCAAAGGTTCCAAATTTTAACAGGGCAGACTTTGACTGCATGAGAGCGGCTTTAAGTGCCATAAAATGGGAAGAAGAATTATCCGATTTAAATGCCTGTGAAATGTGGGAAAAGTTCAAATCTTACTTGAGGGAAATTCAGATTAGACATGTCCCCCAAAAGCAAAGGCGCAAAAGAAGAGTAGGAAAGCCAGCATGGCTTACACCAGATTTGACAAAAGCAATTAAGGCTAAGAAAGATGCATTTAGAGTATTTAAGGAAGCTTCAAATATAGTAAATCTAAGGTTGTATCAAAAAGCTAGAGACGCTGTGAAGCAGAAAACCAGAGCAGCAAAGCGAGCAAAAGAATTGGATTTGGCTAGGAACTGTAATGGGGACAGTAAAAAGTTCTTTAGTTTCTACAAGCTAAGTAAAGTTTCAAGCACAATTGGTCCACTGGAAGTAAATGGATTATATTCAGTGAGGATGGTGAGATGGTTGAGGAATTGAGCAAGCAGTTTAAATCAGTGTTTACATTGGAGGATGTGACTAATCTGCCAACTGTGAACCACAGCTCAGCAACAGGTGGTCAGTTACATGATGTTGATTTCATTGACAGTGATGTTGTTTTTAATTATGTCAGGAAAATAAAGCCAAACAAGGCAGCAGGACCTGATGGAATTTATGCTAGGGTATTGCGGGAAGCTGAAAAAGAATTGGCAATTCCACTCAGTATAATATTTTGTAGGTCAGTTTCACAAAATGAAATTCCAACCGATTGGAAAAGGGCAAATGTAGTTCTTATTTTCAAGAAAGGAGAAAGAGGGGAAGTTGAAAACCATAGGCCAGTAAGCCTCACATCACGAGTCTGCAAGGCACTTGAATCAATTATCAAGGATAGAATAGTTAGTTTTCTGGAAGCAAACAGAGTGATTAAAGATACTCAACATGGGTTTAGAAAAGGACGATCGTGGCTCACAAATCTCTTGGACTTTTTAAATTTTGCTACAGAACAATTTGATAAGGGAAATCAGGTTGATGTAGCATATCTTGACTTTAGCAAAGCCTTTGACAAGTCACCTCATAAACGGTTAATGATGCAGCTTCAGGCCCATGGTATTGTGGGTAACATCCTAAAATGGATAGGGTTGTGGCTTTCAGATAGACAGCAGAGAGTGATGCTAAATGGTACAAAATCATCATGGCAAAATGTTCTTAGTAGAGTCCCCCAGGGGTCAGTACTGGGACCACTATTGTTCATTATGTTTGGAAATAACATTGAAAGTGGCCTAAGCAGTAAGGTTTTGAAATTTGCAGATGATTTGAAGGTCTTTAGGGCAATAACAGGGCACAATGAGCAGGTCTTGCTGCAGAAAGACTTAGACAAGCTTGTGAAGTGGTCCGAAAAATGGCAAATGAAATTTAATTTTGATAAGTGCAAAATCATGCATGTAGGTAGGCAGCATATCAAGGCTCCATACTTGATGGGTGGCCAAGTACTATCTGTGACTCAGCAGGAGAAGGACTTAGGTGTTATTTTGAACACAAAATTCGGGGGCATCAGAACAGACCAAAGAAGCCAGGAAGAAGGCACTAAGAATGCTTGGGGCAATAAATAGGAATGTATCATACAAAAGTGAGTAAGTCATCAGGAAGCTTTATTGTGCATATGTCAGGCCACATCTGGAATATTGTGTCCAAGCTTGGTCCCCTAGTTATGAAAAAGATTGTTGGCTTTTAGAGAGAGTACAAAAGAGGGCAACACAAATGGTGAATGGTATGGGCAACCTGGCATATGAGGAAAGATTGAAGAAATTGAATATGTTTTCACTTAGATATAGAAGGCTGAGAGGAGATCTCATCGACGTCTTTAAATTTGTGCATGGTCAGGAACAGGGTTATCTCAGGGAACTGTTTGAATTTAACATAAATGATGCAATTAGAGGTCATCAATTCAAAATTAAAGTTAATCCCAGCAGGACAAGGTTAAGACAGTCCTTCTTCACCAACAGGGTAGTAGAACACTGGAACCAGCTGCCAGAAACCATTGTCAGTAGCAACACACTGAACATCTTTAAGAACAGCATAGACAATCATTATAAGAATAGGGGGCTTGTTTTTCTGTATTCCAGGGAGAGCTGATCAACACATTTGGTGGACAACTGGTTCAGTGTACAGAGTGCAACCAAGAAGGGCTCTTGTGGCTCATAGTTGCACTGATCTTTTATTTATGTCTTTACCACCACCAATAAATGCGCCATATTTATATATGGAAACACCGCTGTGTGGGTTTCAGCCAATTGAGGATATCCTAAGCATCCATAAGTATGGTATGCATTACATATTTACCTGTGCCTTTTATACGTTGCTTTTCTAACCATTGGCATGCCAAATGTGCTTAACTATACAAGGCATTGTCCTCGAACGGATGAATGCATACGACGCAAATTGTGGAAGGAAGTGATACATTGTGGTTCATATTTCGCTTGATGGTTGTCATAATCAAAGCACAGTACGGGTTAAATGAACTAGCATATATTCCAAAGACCAGTCGATGAGCTTGCAAAAAGCGATTGATTAGCCAGGTGTATATTACAAGTACCAGTCAACATACTCCCGCCTTGAACGGGCTTTCTGGAGGGGATTTCGGTCTTTGCATTCACCATCTCTATTCTGATCATTAAGGCACGGTTTGGTTACCTGTTTGGAATGGCGATAAGTGGTTTCTTCTAAGCCAACGAAGAATCGAAATTATTTCACTTGGAAGACTACCAATCAAATCTTCCTCGTGCAATTTCCTGATTAGCAACAATTCTATTACCTGCAATTAAGTCTGTACCTGATTCTCTTACTTTAAGCCAACAGGATATTTCATTTATTTTGGTTCTAGAAGTGATTTAGTCCTAATTTACCCAAGCGTTGACAAATTACAGTATTTCGTCGGAACTAAATATGTAGCATAACTCTACCACAGACTGAGCTAATTATGGACTACTTTCGTTCGTTCCTACCAACTGTCTTGCTGCTGTTCATGCTGAGTGGAAGGGTTAAAAGCTATTATATGAAGCCATATCCGAAACCTCCAGCACCGTAAGTACGAACTGTTCGGTACATTTTACAGCGCAAATAAGTTAGATGATTAAAACAAAGAAATTTGGTCCGAATTCTTGCTGTGGTGGCTTTATGGACCCAGAGTCCTATTGCTGAGCAGATTTTGTTGCGTGGATCTTGGCCCCACCACCCGATCAATGAATTCTAGTTTAACCGCAAGATATTGATAGAGAGGTTTAACGCGTCGTCAACACACCGACACGGCCGCCCCGGTAGCTCGTCCCCGGCCTTATCGGACCAGTTGCCAACTGACCATCCCAGCCGGGGGCTAAATGCGAGCGAGTGAAGCGACTCGAACCTGTCCTGCCAGGACAGGGAGATTCATGCAGGCCAGCGCTCTAACCAACTGAGCTATCGAGGCGGCGATTGATATGCTCCTATGCAATAAAACACCTATTATACTTAAATGCAGCTTCTTTGGTATGGAATAAAATAAATTGCATTCAATGAATAGTTCATATGTCATTCCTATATTATTAATGCAAGTACTCCTTTTAATGTTGGGCATCAAACTTGACGAGTGGAATATTTTTTTTGAATAAACATTGGTGAAACACCAGTACATGCCTTGAGAACACCATGAAGTCAAAATTATCACAGATATTGTCTGACGGTAGGTCGGACGGTAGGTCTTCAGTAACAATGAACATAAGCATCGCAAACAGAACGTATGCTGTACTGCAGATGCTGTTCAGCCTCTTTAGCATTTTCACATCAGCATGGGTATTGTTTTTGTTTGTTTGCATGTTAAATGACAGCCATGCCAAATGCATAGTCGATGTAGGTTTGTCCGCTAACCCGTGCCGGGCTGGGACCTTCAGCCAAATGAGGAAGAAAAGGGATCTGGGCAGATGCGCTGCAATATTGATTTGGAGTTCTCCGTCTCGATCTTTTATTCCATATCCTCTATTTCCTGTCCCCTGATCCCTGTCCTCTGCCTATGAACATCTATGCATATATATATATATATATATACATATTTATAAATGTAATCCGAGGTCTTGCTTCGCTACTCTTCGCCCGCGACCAATCGGCGTGAGAGATTGGCGACGCTATATGACTCAACGGTCGACGTGTCGTAAAAGCAATAACCAACCAACCGAGGTCTTGCTGGGGTGGCTTTATCAACCAGGGTCCTATTGCTAAGCAGAGCTTGTTGCGTGAAACATGGCCTCACCACCCGATCCATGAATTCTAGTTCAACGGCAGAATTTTGATCGAAAGCTTAACGTACCGTCAATGCACCGACACGGCCGCCCGGTAGCTCGTCCCCGACCTTATTGGGCCAGCTGCCAACTGACCCTCCCAGCCGGGGGCTAAATGCGAGCGCGCGGAGAGGTTCGAACCCTGTGTCGCCAGAACAGGGGAGACCAGAGCAGGGCAGCGCTCTGACCAACTGAGCTACCGGGGTGGCTATGCATACATATATATAGATATATATATGTGTGTGTGTGTGTGTGTGTTTGTGTGTGTGTGTTTGTGTGTATGTATATATACAAGTGTAAAAATATAGAAATAATGAAGACCGTGGTGGGCGGGGAGGGGGGGGGGCTCCCAGTACTTTCGATAAAGCGTGACTGTCTATAATTAATATATGTTCGAATACGAATTGGAATTCCTTCAGATTAGGACTCGGCAAAGTCTATCGATTGAACAACATAGATACTCCCGATATGCATATCTACACTGTTAGTGGTGACAGGTATGCATGCAAGCATGTTCTTAATGACAGGTATATGGGTATTCCAAAGGTATATAAATAACATTTATCTCGATGTATCGTCTTCATTCCAAAAAAAAGTCAATCAGCCACAGTTTACATAGACATCTTTCATCTCCAGGGCTTTTTTTAGTCAACTGATGAAGGTACCTAGCCTGCTGTTGAGTAAATTCATGCTCCGGTTGCATGTTCAACACACTCTCGAGGAACTATGAACCTTTTTTAACATGTTCCAGTCAGAGACATTATGAACAGAATATCACGTATCTGCATACTATTTGCCGATTCCGAGCTTCTTTGTGTCTCTGTTTTGTTATGCCATGATTGAAGGGTCGAACTGAAGGATCGATTGTCCCACGTGGAGCGACCATTTGACAGACACGGAGCGTGAGGCGTATCCTGGTGAGTTTCGGGTCGGTAGGGCGCACGTGTGCCACGTGCCGCACTATCAAATATTCGCATTTCGTCCATTGGTAGTACATTACCAGACAATGAATATGTGCAAGAAAACGGCGAAGGCACTGCGAGAAGGGGCGGGGATGGCCGAGTGGTTAAGGTGTTAAGCTATCAAAGGTTCCGGGCTCAACATTCGCACCGCTCGGGACATTTCCCAATCCCGCGGCCCACCGGCGAAACAGTGTGGGCGGCGCCATTAGCCATGATTGTGCATAAAGTTCGTCGTGAATCACCCAATACACAAGCTACTGCAAGAGTGTAATCCCGTGAACTGGCGGAGCTGCAGGCGCGGCAGTGGTACCATCGGTGGCTGGTACCGCTGTACCGCGCTGTGCGTGTCTGAGTCGTTGTTGGCAAAGTGACAGGACAACAGCGACTACCAAAGCCGAGCCGCGCGGCGCCTATCCCAAAGCCGAGCCGCGCGCACACCTTTCCCAAATCCGAGCCGCGCGCTGCCGATCCCGAATCGATACGTGTCCACAGTGACGGATACCAAATTATTGAATACTCAAGCTATGTTAATACTTCGGTTTATGCGTCCATTTTTAGCTGGGTTTGTATGAGTTGTAGACGTCACCCTCATGCTACTTGATTTAACTCACACACCGTCAGCAACAGAACCTTGCTGTTCACGGCACCTTACTGCATCACTATTGAGCATGCTATGGCAAAGCCAATTACCGAGAGGAACCATCAGATTGCAATGGCAATGCGATTGTGAGATGATGGCACCACAATGCGATGGTGAGTTGATGGCACCACGATGTGATGGTGAGATGTTGGCACCACAATGTGAAGGTGAGGTAATGGCATCACAATGCGATGGTGAGATAATGGCACCACAATGTGATGGTGAGGTAATGGCACCACAATGTGATGGTGAGGTAATGACACCACAATGTGATGGTGAGGTAATGGCATCACAATGTGATGGTAAGGTAATGACACCACAATGTGATGGTGAGGTAATGGCACCACAATGTGATGGTGAGGTAATGGCATCACAATGTGATGGTGAGGTAATGACACCACAATGTGATGGTGAGGTAATGACACCACAATGTGATGGTGAGGTAATGACACCACAATGTGATGGTGAGGTAATGGCATTACAATGTGAAGGTGAGGTAATGGCATCACAATGTGATGGTGAGATAATGGCATCACAATGTGATGGTGAGGTAATGGCACCACAATGTGATGGTGAGGTAATGGCATCACAATGTGATGGTGAGGTAATGACACCACAATGTGATGGTGAGATAATGGCACCACAATGTGATGGTGAGGTAATGGCACCATAATGTGATGGTGAGGTAATGACACCACAATGTGATGGTGAGGTAATGACACCACAATGTGATGGTGAGGTAATGGCACCACAATGTGATGGTGAGATGTTGGCACCACAATGTGAAGGTGAGATGTTCGCACCACAATGTGATGGTGAGATGATGGCACCACGATGTGATGGTGAGGTAATGGCATCACAATGTGACGGTGAGATAATGGCACCACAATGTGATGGTGAGGTAATGGCACCACAATGTGATGGTGAGGTAATGGCATTACAATGTGAAGGTGAGGTAATGGCATCACATTGTGATGGTGAGATAATGGCATCACAATGTGATGGTGAGGTAATGGCACCACAATGTGATGGTGAGGTAATGGCATCACAATGTGATGGTGAGGTAATGCCACCACAATGTGATGGTGAGGTAATGACATCACAATGTGAAGGTGAGGTAATGGCATCATAATTTGACGGTGAGATAATGGCACCACAATGTGATGGTGAGGTAATGGCACCACAATGTGATGGTGAGGTAATGACACCACAATGTGATGGTGAGGTAATGGCACCACAATGTGATGGTGAGGTAATGGCACCACAATGTGATGGTGAGGTAATGGCACCACAATGTGATGGTGAGGTAATGACACCACAATGTGATGGTGAGGTAATGGCATTACAATGTGAAGGTGAAGTAATGGCATCACAATGTGATGGTGAGATAATGGCATCACAATGTGATGGTGAGGTAATGGCACCACAATGTGATGGTGAGGTAATGACACCACAATGTGATGGTGAGGTAATGACACCACAATGTGATGGTGAGGTAATGGCACCACAATGTGATGGTGAGGTAATGGCATTACAATGCCGTAATGTATCAGCTTCGAGGCACGTGAATGGTGTTCTTGGGAAGTACGCAGTTACACAGTGACTCTACTGCTCTGGCGAGTGATGTTTCGTATAATTTCGCAGTATGTAGGCCAATATGTATATGTGTATGTACTTTGCATGCATGTAGGTGTGTGTGTTAGGAATGATATCATAGTACGGGAATGGGATACGATGGGAACGCCGATGCCATTATATTTGAAGGTTATGCTGTAGTGATGTTAACAACGTTCTGTTGTTCCACAAGTTCTGATGCATCAGTTAACACTGATCTGTCTCAGCAAATGCGGACCATTTTTTCCAACTCATGGAAAATTGGTAACATTTTCGCTGCTCTAGGTACAGATGCGCCAGTAAATGTGAAGCTGCGCGAACAGCTTTTTTAAATGTAAAAAAATGTAACCATTTTGACAGTCTCTGCACTGTACGCAATATAATCCATCTGACGAGCTTACGCATGATGAGATTTTGTTGGCCTCCTTTCTTACTCGCTGGATCTCTTGCTGAGTCAGTTAGTTAGTTGGTTACTTGGGCTTCAGGACGATCTCTTGCTCAGGTAAGGCATCCTGGCCTTCTGCTCAGATGTCTCCTGTTGGTCTACTGGGACATGGGCTGTAGAAGCCGCTACCAGTAAGGTGTGGAGCCATTTCTACCATAATGGCATCTGATCACATTGCAAAATCGTCCCTCGATATTGGATTGCCAATCATCGCTTCAATAGGGAAGGTGTTGAAATTGTATCACGCTTGCTGGCTGGAAGGAGCCCTGTTATGCTTAGCGTATCTTATCATTTTAGAGGAGAAATATATCCACCGTCTCCCACCCTGTCAAACGACAGAACATAAAACTCATGCTTCACCACATCTTGGGCGGCGACAATGCTCAAACCCCTTGAAGGAGCATCATGAATCCTGTCCCAGGGTGGCAGTGCCTGACCGTCCGTCGCGACATCTGGTGGACGGCTGAGCTTACGCTCTCTGCCGCCAGGGGTAATCCTGTGATGATTGCATGGGGTTAGGCAGGAATCTTGAGTTTTGCAGGAGCGTTCTTGAAGCCAGGCGTGTCCCAGCACTGGCGTAGGAACCATTCTCAAGTTTGTGGCACACGACGGCGGGTACGTTTATGAAAAGGCTGCTTGCATCCAGTTATGTCAGTGTTCCGCGGCGGTTTTTGGTCCTAAGCATGTCGACATATTCACCAGATTGGGAACGTGGTTGATATGTTCGACCACAGTATCTTGCTAGGTGTTTTTGCCAGGTGATATGTAAGCAATGGGATCTCTGACATTATAGGGCGAAACGGATTTCCTGTTTGTGATGCTTCACTTTCCCATAGTGGAAGCATCCAGGCGTGTATTCACCAAACATTTTGGCTAGTTTTGTGTCCTTGCAATGCTTGTTGGCCAAGTCAAGCTTGCTGATCAGATCGACGGCTTGTCTTTTGAGTTGGACCACCGGGTTTCTACTGATGGTCCTGAATTTCGCATGAACTTGGGGATTTCCTTCGCTTTCAGGTTGCAATCACCGGTGTTCGGGATGATAAATGTTTGTGACTTATCCGCCATTCGCATTATGGTATTGGAATTTTGGAACGCAGTACTTTGGCAGCCTTTCGGTGTCCGGGATGGAGAGATGGTTTGGCAGCCCTTCCAAGTCGGGGATGAATAGATGGTTTGCATGGCTCGCTTCTGTTTTTTATCGTGCTTTCAGCTTTCAGCTGGTTTTGTTTGCTTGTATTTTCAGTGATCTAGTCCTGCCGTTTTAGTCCACAAATGATTTGATAAAAAAGTTAAAGTTTTCCTTTTTACCTTCTGATGATAATCTTAGAAAGATAGTAAGACTAGCCCCAAGATTAAGTAGTCCGTTTTGGTATTCAGAAGGAGTAAGACATGAGAGGTTTACCAAACCTTCCTTTGGCTTGATTATAGGGACCAATCCCCAACATAAATTCCGGGTCTTCACTTGAATCTCTACTCCTACGATATGCTTATGAAATGATATCTGCTGATCAAGTACTTTAGTGGTTTCATTTCTCAATTCGTCGTCTGTGGTGATGCTTTCGTAACGTAACTTGTTATTTTCAGGGCAGTTCTTCTTTTCGATTGTTCATGGCGTTCTCTTTTTCCTTCGTGTCATTCGTCACCAGGTTTCTTCGAATCTCCAGTGTGACTATTTTTTTCGCCGTGTTGCTTCATTGTTCAGGTTGATATTAGAGAACCAATGAACCCTGCTTCATCCGATGTTATCTCAGATCCCACTGCCGATGTATACCTGTCGAAAACATCCAACAAGATCCAGAGGCCACACATACCACCCACGTACCCAATTGAGTCATCTGGTAAGTGTGTCGACATGCTTAGGAAAAAGCCGCCGCGGAACACTGGCATAGCTGGGTGTAAGCAGCTTTTCCACAAACGTACCAGTCGAACGCACCATCAAGATCACCACAAAATATGCCTCTCGCCATAACACCACCGCCGCACCGGACACCCCTGAAAACACCGTTTGTGCAATGCTGTGGCTGTGCACCACCAAGGCAACATTCAGATGTCCTCAGGAAACAAAAAACTCCACTTACACTTTGGGTGCACTCTTTGATGAAGCTTTCATGTCCGTCGTGCAAAGCGAAATTCTGGCCGAAGACGTCAAACCGCACATGCACTACCGGTACTTCGCCGACATCACGGTAGCACAGCGACGCCGCACGACCTAAAACACCTGCTTGAATCGACATCAGGACTGAAGTTCACAGTAGTAGAATCGATGGACAATGGAGCCAGCTTCCTGGACGTGAACATGGACACAGCAAATAACCACTCCACGAGCTGCACCGCAAAGCAACCGACCAGGGACAGTGCTTAAACTGAGCCAGCGAGTGCCCCGAACGTTATAAGTACAGTGTGATTAGGCCATAGGTCCACCGTGCTCTCTCAGGCACAGCTCGACATGGCGCGCCGTACATCGCGAGCTGGCCAGAATCACACAATCACTGGCGGACAACACAGCCTGAATCTCGCGTAGAGATGCAAATAAAAAGGCCCTCGAAATGTGCGTCCATCCAGTCCAACAGCCAAAGCCGGCTAACGGCACCCACAACTAGTAATACAAAAACAGCATGGAATGGGCGACGACTCACCGCATTAGAAATTATGCATATCAGGCAGGCAGACCCACTCATTACTCGCCATATACATACGGTGAGAGCCGGTTGCGATTGGTAGGTGACACAGACATCGCCTTCCTTAAACTACGATACTAATGTGCTCGAAATAATCCGCTGAGTCATGAATGCAGCTGGTTAACGGAAATTTGCTGGATAAAACTGCAATTTTTGAAAGGCGATCCCGAATGAATTACACGAAGGCGGCAAGACGCAAGAATGATACGATATATATTTCTTTTCCGAGGAAATTTACGATACACCGCGACTATATGATGTGAGAGGGATTTACGAGAGACTAAGAGCAAGTTATATGGAAATTAGTAGAAGAAGAAGCAATCAGATGGGTGTATGCCAGCCTGACGTTAATATTCTAAGAACAAACAAGAGTAGGCGTCAACCGTACTATTAAGCAGGAGCACAGTGGGCACGTGCCCGGCCGAGCCGATCTCACGGACGGCTGCAGGAATTATATCAGGCCCAGGCTTTCTGCAGCAGGTGAGGTGAATGTCGAAACTCGACAAACCGCTCCAGAGTGGCTTTTCCCTCAGCAAGTTACTGTCTCTGAGTGCTCAACCCATCATCACAGAGGATTTGCGCAATTCTCAAGTCACCTCAGTAGCGGGTATCACACGATTAGTAGTTGTGATCCTCGGACGTTGTGAACTTTGGACGTCATCAACTTTGGTAGTAAATTAATCTATGATGCTATGATATGGCCCCGATAATTAGTGATGCAAGGCTTTATCATCTACTGGGAGCCGCAGAATATGCGGTGACTGTGTGGTTGACGCTGCTGATATATATATATATATATATATATATATATATATATATATATATATATATATATATATATATATATATATATATAAATATATATATATATATACATATATATATATATATAAATATATATGGATATATGTATATATATATATATACATATATATATATATATATATATATATATATATATATATATATCTATATATATATATATATATATATATATATATATATATATATATATATATATATATATATATATATATATATATATATATATATATATATATATATATATATATATATATATATATATATATATATATATAAATATATATGTATATATGTATATATATATATATATATATATAGATAGATATATATATATATATATATATATATATATATATATATATATATATATATATATATATATATAGATATATATATATATATATATATATATATATATATATATATATATATATATATATATATATAAATATATATATAAATATATAAATATATATGACGATATATATATATATATATATATATATATATATATATATATATATATATATATATATATATATATATATATATATGTATATATGTATATATATATATATATGTATGTGTGTGTGTGTGTGTGTGTGTGTGTGTGTGTGTGCAGGTATGTACCTACATACGCATACGCTCAAGGGACAGATTGCGGGTGCTTGTGCGAAACCACTATCCACCGGTCTGATCATGTGCTTCAGGGTGCCTCTGCCGCAGCCGAAGCCGCCTCGAGGGACGCCCAGGCAGCCGGTGCTGGTGGTAAAGCACCACACGGCCACACAAGCTGGTCCTGCGCCCAAGCCGCCCACAAAGCCTATCGACGTCAAGAAAGGAGGAAGCAAGGGCGGCCTGGGACGCGGGACCGGCTGGGGGATCGAGTTCAGCATCTGGATCTGGGTGGAAGTGGTGCCCGCCACCGAGAAGATCTGGAAGTGGTACAAGCCGACCACGACGCTGGCGCCGATAATCATCGTCAAGTGGTACACAGAGAACCCGTGGAAGTCCTGGAACAATCTGATCAAAGGTGGGTCGGCGAACGCCGCGCACCAACGTCAACATCGTGTCAACTGGCGTCTGCTCCAGGCGTGACTCAGATTTCCTGCGGAAGTTTGCTGAGGCCGATAGCGAAAGCACGGGAGAGGATGACAGGACGATGTGCTGTGCAGTTTCCAGTGCCACTCAGGCAGGCGGTGGTGGTGGATTTGTTGTGTCTCGGGGCGCGTCGACTGTGCTGGCCATTTTGCGCCCGTGTCACTTAGGCGGCCGGCCCGGCCCACTCTTCATGGGTGGGAGACAAGGCTCGTCACCCCACAGTTAATGTGATGGAGGAGGCGCTGTCTGACACGGTGCGTGACGGTCTGGTAAACAGTAAGTCGTGGTAGTCGGCTAATTGCTACCATTCCGATGTCCAGAGACGCGCACATCAGTGATAGGGCTCTGTACCGGACAGCATGCACAATGCCATGTTGTTGGTCTTGTTTTGGTGTTATGCTATTGGTTTTGTTTCCGTGTTGTTTTTGACGTTGCACAATGTCGTGTTAAATGTTACTTAGTTATTCACATGTGACTTTGGGACGCCTGGGGTACGGTTGTGGTGTAGAATCCACGTGCTGGCAGGCCCAATGTATTACCTCCGATGCTGGTTGTTGGCCAGTAATGGTGGATGCAACGTCATACCTTCAATGTGGACTCATTAGTAATAGCATCGTCATGCACGGTACTTGCTAGTGACAATGCTGAATGGTTTCTCCATTGGCACCAATGGTCCATTGCTTCTCCCCTACGCTGTATTGTACGGGTTTTGTTGAGGTACATGCTGACGATCCACACTTGATGTCAGTGCTTGCCACTTTCTCAGACCAGCTGATAATTGCTACTTCATGACCCAATGTATATACCCATATCAGGTCAAATTGCCGAATTCATATCAAGCCCATGCAGAGCCAATGCAACACAACGCAATTTAATTATGTTTTTGAACTGAAATACATGTGACTGTATCACTGCACTGCATACGTAATGCAGACTTCGTATGGTTTCGTCGTAGCTAAACAGTATCTGGTTAGGGCTCAAGCCTTGATTATATTTGAGCCCAACTCCTGGGTTTCGCCTGATGGCTCATCTGAGAGATGGTCCACCCAGAGCCCGTCCAGAGATCAGCGACCCCGCCCTAGCCCGTCCATGTCCAGCACGTGGTGATTGGTGTCCATACCTGGTGGGCAAGGTACGGTCTGTGCACGGGAGTGCCGAACAACAGCCTCACTGTTGCACTATATTTGCCGCATTGGCGGATTCGAATTGCAGTTTTACAGGTATTGCAGCTCAAATTAGCGTAGGAAGACCTCTGACGATACTTTCTGCCATTGAAGAAGATATGATACCGAAACGTCGGGTATTGTTGTCACGAAGTTATGCTCTGATTTTGCGATTAAATCTAACACAGTCAAAAGTCATCATCCGCTAATTCTAACCGTCTACCATTTAACAACATGTATTGCAGCATTCTGCAGTGGTCTGGAATATACATTTTTTTCGAAGAGTTCAGGGTAGCAGGCGAAGACGTCAAAACCCTCCATGACATCTGGACAATGCGGCAATGTGATAGAAAAAAGTGCGGGCAAAAAATAATATCAGATGCACGTCGCATCCGATGGCAAGACTGTGATGGCACAGATTCCAGATATCGAGTACGATGAAAAAGTAACAGCTATTTATGTTGTATGTTGCGAAGTCTCATGAAAATCAACTCGAAAAGTCAAAACTTTGTCCGCAGGAATTCCATTCAAGTTTCCGACAGGAGTCGCATTTCACGACAGGAGTCGTATTTCACGCAGCTGGTTTTCTGCGGGGTGCGCGTGGCGCTCTGATGCGTGTCCTGCGACACACACTGGATTATACTCTAGCGCTTGCCTTGTGGGAATTTCGTGAATCCAGAAATGTTGTGTTCACATACTTATTCTTTAACGTCGTAAGTATCTCCAACTAGAAAACAAGCTGATCAGATTCGGATAGCGATGGCCATAACAGTCGATTTAATGCATGCTTTCTTACTCAAATATGTTCGGATTGCAAGGAATTCACCGGCTGATGCATATCGCCTCAACTGGCCACTTGGGCCGGGTATGACCAGCGCGCTCATCCAGATCGGATCAGCTAGCAGCCCAGCACCACATCCTCGGCACCACATCACCACATGCTCGGAGTCGTGTCTCGTATTGTTGCGTGGTGCAGGGGGCAGCACCTGAGCGCCACCCGGTGTCGTGTGGTGCAGTGGGCAGCACCTGAGCGCCGCCCGGTATCGTGTGGTGCAGCGGGCAGCACCTGAGCGCCGCCCGGTGTCGTGTGGTGCAGTGGGCAGCACCTGAGCGCCGCCCGGTGTCGTGTGGTGCAGCGGGCAGCACCTGAGCGCCGCCCCGTGTCGTGTGGTGCAGCGGGCAGCACCTGAGCGCCGCCCGGTGTCGTGTGGTGCAGCGGGCAGCACCTGAGCGCCGCCCGGTGTCGTGTGGTGCAGCGGGCAGCACCTGAGCGCCGCCCGGTGTCGTGTGGTGCAGCGGGCAGCACCTGAGCGCCGCCCGGTGTCGTGTGCCCCGCAGCGTTCGGCGACACGGAGGACTACGACGACAGCTGGGGAAGCAAGTCCGGCGGCCAGGCCATGCGCTCCGTAGGCGGCGGCACCGACCCCACCGACAACTCCATCATCGCCTTCATCGTCATCATGGTGATCATTGTCGGTGAGTTGCGGTCGGGTAGTTATCTGAGCTGAAGGGCGCTTCGGCCAAGAGATGTGATCATCTTGCGCCCATGACGAGGGCAAGAGTAGTCTAGGGGTAAGTTACCCGTCTCACAATCGAAAGGTTGTGGAATCGAGTCTCACCTGTCGCTACTCTTCGCCCGCGGCCAATCGGCGTGAGAGATTGGCGACGCTACATGACTCTAGGGTCGATGTGTCGTAAAACCAATAACCAGCCAACCAACCCATGACGTACCTTTTACCATGTGAGACGTCAGAGCGATATGATAAGTTCTACCGAGGTGAGTGTGTGGTCTGAAATCTAATCGCTCTCAGATAGCGGAATATGCTTCAAAAGTGAACGATATCTAAGTCATCTGCTAGCACGTCGCCATTGGTTGGGCATCGTGCACTAATTCCACAAAACGACCGTCGCTCCATCGAAGAGTACTGGCATTAGGCAGGCACGTGTCGCACCGTCACGGTTCCTAGACAGCGGGGACACTGGTACCTCTCAAGCACGTGTCGCACCGTCACCGTTCCTAGACAGCGGGGACACTGGTACCTCTCAAGCACGTGTCGCACCGTCACCGTTCCTAGACAGCGGGGACACTGGTACCTCTCAAGCACGTGTCGCACCGTCACCGTTCCTAGACAGCGGGGACACTGGTACCTCTCAAGCACGTGTCGCACCGTCACGGTTCCTAGACAGCGGGGACACTGGTACCTCTCAAGCACGTGTCGCACCGTCACCGTTCCTAGACAGCGGGGACACTGGTACCTCTCAAGCACGTGTCGCACCGTCACGGTTCCTAGACAGCGGGGACACTGGCACCTCTCAAGCACGTGTCGCACCGTCACCGTTCCTAGACAGCGGGGACACTGGTACCTCTCAAGCACGTGTCGCACCGTCACCGTTCCTAGACAGCGGGGACAGTGGTACCTCTTACTGCCGCCGAGGAGGGATTGGTGGGTGACACTAGTGTGGCCAACACGCAGTCTACACAGCGGGGACAGTGGTACCTCTCACTGCCGGGGAGGAGGGATTGGTGGGTGACATTAGTGTGGCCAACACGCAGTCTACACAGCGGGGACAGTGGTACCTCTCACTGCCGGGGAGGAGGGATTGGTGGGTGACACTAGTGTGGCCAACACGCAGTCTACACAGCGGGGACAGTGGTACCTCTCACTGCCGGGGAGGAGGGATTGGTGGGTGACACTAGTGTGGCCAACACGCAGTCTACACAGCGGGGACACTGGTACCTCTCACTGCCGCCGAGGAGGGATTGGTGGGTGACATTAGTGTCGCCAACACGCAGTCTACACAGCGGGGACAGTGGTACCTCTCACTGCCGGGGAGGAGGGATTGGTGGGTGACACTAGTGTGGCCAACACGCAGTCTACACAGCGGGGACACTGGTACCTCTCACTGCCGGGGAGGAGGGATTGGTGGGTGACACTAGTGTGGCCAACATGCAGTCTACACAGCGGGGACAGTGGTACCTCTCACTGCCGGGGAGGAGGGATTGGTGGGTGACACTAGTGCGGCCAGCACGCAGTCTACACAGCGGCAACTCATCACTCCTCGATCTGCGATAACATGGCGATTAGTCTCCAAGGTGTGGCTTCAAAGTGTGCAGCTTATTGTTGTCCAGTGCGTTCCAGTCCCTCTGCCACAGTGTTACAGGCGCAGTGCAGTACACAGTGCAGGTGAGTTACAGTGACGTCAGGAGTTGTTTTAGCCGTTGGTAAGAGCACCCACCTGCGGTGCGATGCGGTTCACTTTGTTGTGCATGTATAGCTGCATTCTATGTCGAATGTACACACACACATGCACACACACACACACACACACACACACACACACACACACACACACACACACACACACACACGGCGTGTTGTTTCTCGACTTGTTAGTGACCAGTGGTTATGGATTAATACGTACCAGCAGGTTAAAAGTGATTACCTCCGCCGCACCAATGCTGGAACATGATGCATAAAGTCATAAAGTCATAAAGTCATGAAGTATTAAGGCTTAATAAGAGCCACAGGGGCCCATCTGGGTTAAGCCTATCTAGAAAAGGTACTAGAAATGTACATACTCTCACCCCAATCAATCCCTTATCCCAAGTTCCTAGGAAGCTATATATCCCAGCCTATCTAGCACCACTCACTTGCTACCGCATAACACCCTCAACAATCACAAGCTCCTCCCATCATACCCATCGTGCCACCATAGACAATCTCATCAGCATCACATCCCGAAGGAAGGTGCCGAATCCACTGCTAGGCAATTAGGATGTCTCAAAATCGCAGTGGTGGACGAAACATTTTCGCTGCCCTCATTGATGCATGCACCATTGTGCGATCTGCGTCAGACCGGAACAAGGCATCTCGGCTGTCAGGAGTACTTGCGTGAACAGGGTAGCGAAAATAGCATGGTCAAAGGGAAATATTTAAACAGGTGCATATTCAAATGTTCATGCGAGAGGTCACAGCACCACAACAACGAATTGATTCATTGTTGAATCAATCAATCAATCAAAAGCAATGCACGTTTTCACTGGACACAAACTGTAGGTAAGGTAAGGTAGGTAAGGTAAGGTAGGTAAGGTAAGGTAGGTAAGGTAAGGTAGGTAAGGTAAGGTAGGTAAGGTAAGGTAGGTAAGGTAAGGTAGGTAAGGTAAGGTAGGCAAGGTAAGGTAGGTAAGGTAAGGTAGGTAAGGTAAGGTAAGGTAGGTAAGGTAAGGTAGGTAAGGTAGGTAAGGTAAGGTAGGTAAGGTAAGGTAGGTAAGGTAAGGTAGGTAAGGTAAGGTAGGTAAGGTAAGGTAGGTAAGGTAAGGTAGGTAAGGTAAGGTAAGGTAAGGTAAGGTAAGTAAGGTAAGGTAAGGTAGGTAAGGTAAGGTAGGTAAGGTAAGGTAGGTAAGGTAAGGTAGGTAAGGTAAGGTAGGGTAAGGTAAGGTAGGTAAGGTAAGGTAGGTAAGGTAGGTAAGGTAGGTAAGGTAAGTGGGTAAGGTAAGGTAGGTAAGGTAAGGTGGGTAGGTAAGGTAAGGTAGGTAAGGTAAGGTAGGTAAGGTAGGTAAGGTAAGGTAGGTAAGGTAAGGTAGGTAAGGTAAGGTAGGTAAGGTAAGGTAGGTAAGGTAAGGTAGGTAAGGTAAGGTAGGTAAGGTAGGTAAGGTAAGGTAGGTAAGGTAAGGTAGGTAAGGTAAGGTAGGTAAGGTAAGTTAGTAGGTAAGGTAAGTTAGGTAAGGTAAGGTAGGTAAGGTAAGGTAGGTAAGGTAAGGTAGGTAAGGTAAGGTAGGTTAGGTAAGGTAGGTAAGGTAAGGTAGGTAAGGTAAGGTAGGTAAGGTAAGGTAGGTAAGGTAAGGTAGGTAAGGTAAGGTAGGTAGGTAAGGTAAGGTAGGTTAGGTAAGGTAGGTAAGGTAAGGTAGGTAAGGTAAGGTAGGTAAGGTAAGGTAGGTAAGGTAAGGTAGGTAAGGTAAGGTAGGTAAGGTAAGGTAGGTAAGGTAGGTTAGGTAAGGTAGGTAAGGTAGGTAAGGTAGGTAAGGTAGGTAAGGTAGGTAAGGTAGGTAAGGTAGGTAAGGTAGGAAAGGTAAGGTAGGTAAGGTAAGGTAGGTAAGGTAAGGTAGGTAAGGTAAGGTAAGGTAGGTAAGGTAAGGTAGGTAAGGTAAGGTAGGTAAGGTAAGGTAGGTAAGGTAAGGTAGGTAAGGTAAGGTAAGGTAGGTAAGGTAAGGTAGGTAAGGTAAGGTAGGTAAGGTAAGGTAAGGTAGGTTAGGTACGTTAGGTTAGGTAAGGTAGGTAAGGTAAGGTAGGTAAGGTAAGGTAGGTAAGGTAAGGTAGGTAAGGTAAGGTAGGTAAGGTACACCGTGTGTTCTAGGCTAGGAACCATCTACTATCATGTCATGGAAACCATGTCGCTGAAAGTCTCAACCTGCTACATTTAGGCATCAAGATGGCCGGAGATAGAGATGTCCACCAAACAACTTTTGAAGTGGCAAGTACCCCATAAAATTGTTTTGTAGTTCATTCTGTTCATCATGTAGATCGATATTCCTATTTTTCTAGACAAGTAGTGGGAAAAGTTATGAAAGGAAAAGAAAATGATCTGTCGTGTACGTTGCTAAAAATACATTTGCGATCCTCCATAAGTTACAATTGAAAAGTATTTAACAGCTTTACAGCATTCGTACACATGGAGGGGTAGTGGTGGGTAGCCTAAGACCTTATCCAAAGCCAGTCCCAAAAACGTCAAAATTATAAAATTCATATATTTCCCTATCGTTGGATAAAATCTAGAAAAAAATCACCCTCACCCTGAATTACATGACAAACGCATTCATTCAGTTCAACATAGCAAAGCATTTAACACGCTCTGAAGAATGAGGTGCACCTCTGCCTCTTCCCACAGCCTCTGCCTCTTCCCACAGCCTCTGCCCACCGCCTCTGCCCACCGCCTCTGCCCACCACCTCTGCCCACAGTCTCTGCCCACCGTCTCTGCCCACCGCCTCTGCCCACCGCCTCTGCCCACCGCCTCTGCCCACCGCCTTTGCTCGCATCACCTCTTCCCACAGCCTCTGCCCACCGCCTCTGCCCACCGCCTCTGCCCACCGTCTTTGCTCGCATCACCTCTGTCCACCGCCTCTGCCCGCCGTCTTCGCTCGCATCCCCTCTGCCCTTTCCCCAGACCACGCTACTGTGAACCCAGGATCAGCGTTGATGGGGCCAGAAAGTGGGAAAGATATACCCTTAACCATCACCGAAGCGTTTCTTACAGCCCCTTCCGCATCTGTGTCGTCGAACAGTCTGCAGTCAACCCGACAATTTATGACCACCTGGGCTTGTTTTAGTCATAAGGAAATCAAATTCATCTTCCTTTGCAACATGTAGAACAAAGTGATCCTATCAGTTTGGAAGCAAGGTCTAAACCTGGCCGCAAAGATAGCCATCAGCTCCTGAAGCATTACACGTTACTTGTGGTGATGTCTCATGCAGCAGACTGAGTAAGTAACACAACCACTATCTGTGTTCCATCACTACATTACACGTTACTCGTGGTGAAATCTCACGAACTTGACTCAATTACCAACACGACCACCATCTGAGTTCCAACACAACATTACACGTTGCTAGTGGTGACGTCTCATCAAGCAGACTCATTTACTAACACTACCACTATCTGAGTTCCATCACTACATTACACCTTATCCGTGGTGACGTCTTATGAATTAGACTGAATTACTAATATTACCATTTTTTTCCATCACTACATTACATTTTACTCGTGGTGACGACGTCTCATGAAGCAGACTGAATTACTGACACTACCACTATCTGTGTTCCATCACTGCATTATATTATACGGTTTTTATCGGGTACCTATGCGTAGCATCCCCACATTGGAGGATTGCAAGGAAGTTATCTCGGGAAATTTTCTCGCAACTTAAGGTAATATTTCAGCATTCGTTATCTCTATATTTAGCTGCATCTGTTTTATTTATTGCATTGCATATTTCTCATTCAAAGAAAAAAATTAATGCCAGATAGTTTGTTGTTGGAACCACATTCAGCATCTTTTTCCCCTTAAGAAATATATTAGTGCATACATTACATCCTCAGCATTTCACCAGCTTTTCTAGATGCACCTCGTCGTAAGGTGTGCCAATGGCAGGCTGCGCCGGTCTGTACTTCACACCGATAACCCATCACAACACGGCGTCACGCCACCTGTCGTGACGCCTTTACTGACACATGCCTTGTTAGCCAGCCATCACCACGGCTGTCTCCTGGACTGGTCTCCCCACGGCTCCCCACACTGCTTCCCACACTGCTCTCATACTGCTCCCCACACTGCTCCCCACACTGCTCCCCACACTGCTCCCCACACTGCTCCCCACACTGCTCCCCACACTGATCCCCACACTGCTCCCCACACTGTTCCCACACTGCTCCCCACACTGCTCCCCACACTGCTCCCCACACTGCTCCCCACACTGCTCCCACACATGGCTCTCCTCACTGCTCCCCACACTGCTCTCCACACTCCTCTCCCACACCCCACACTGCTCCCACACTGCTCCCCACACTGCTCCCCACACTGCTCCCCACACTGCTCTCCACACGGATTCCCACACTGCTCCCCACACTGCTCCCACACCGCTCCCCACACTGCTCCCCACACTGCTCCCCACACTGCTCTCCACACTGCTCCCCACACTGCTCTCCACACTCCTCTCCCCACACTGCTCCCCACACTGCTCCCCACACTGCTCCCCACACTGCTCCCCACACTGCTCCCCACACTCCTCTCCCCACACTCCTCTCCCCACACTGCTCTCCACACTGCTCCCACACTGCTCCCCACACTGCTCCCACACTGCTCCCCACACTGCTCCCCACACACTGCCTCTCCCCCACACTGCTCCCCACACTGCTCCCCACACTGCTCCCCACACTGCTCCCCACACTGCTCCCACACTGCTCCCCACACTGCTCCCCACACTGCTCCCCACACTGCTCCCCACACTGCTCCCCACACTGCTCCCCACACTGTTCCCCACACTGCTCCCCACACTGCTCCCCACACTGCTCCCCACACTGCTCCCCACACTGCTCCCCACACTGCTCTCCACACTGCTCCCCACACTGCTCTCCACACTCCTCTCCCCACACTGCTCCCCACACTGCTCCCCACACTGCTCTACCCACACTGTTCCCCACACTCCTCTCCCCACACTGCTCCCCACACTGCTCCTCACACTCCTCTCCCCCACACTGCTCCCCACACTGCTCCCCACACTCCTCTCCACACTGCTCTCCACACTGCTCCCACACTGCTCCCCACACTGCTCCCCACACTGCTCTCCACACTCCTCTCCCCACACTGCCCCCCCACACTGCTCCCCACCTGCTCCCCACACTGCTCCCCACACTCCTCTCCCCACACTGCTCCCCACACTGCTCCCCACACTGCTCCCCACACTGCTCTCCACACTCCTCTCCCCACACTGCTCCCCACACTGCTCCCCACACTGCCTCCCCCACACACTGCTCCCCACACTGCTCCCCACACTGCTCCCCACACTGCTCTCCACACTGCTCCACTCTCCCCACACTGCTCCTCCACACTCCTCTCCCCACACTGCTCCCCACACTGCTCCCCACACTGCTCCCCACACTGCTCCCCACATTGCTCTCCACACTGCTCCCCACACTGCTCCCCACACTGCCCCACACTGCTCCCACACTGCTCCCCACACTGCTCCCACACTGCTCCCCACACTGCTCCACACACTGCTCCCCACATTGCTCCCCACATTGCTCCTCACACTGCTCCCCACACTGCTCCCCACACTCCTCTCCCCACACTGCTCCCCACACTGCTCCCCACACTGCTCCCCACACTCCTCTCCCCACACTGCTCCCCACACTGCTCCCCACACTGCTCCCCACACCGCTCCCAAACTGCTCCACATACTGCTCTCCCCACACTGCTCCCCCACACTGCTACCCGGGCCGCTGCCCACACTGCTCTTCATACCACGCTCCACAATGTTCCCCGGACTGTTCCCCGGGCTGCTCCCTGCTCACCGGACTGCCCCTCCCCTCCCCCAGGCTGCTCTCCGAACTGTTCTACGGACTGTCCCGCTTCCCTAGGCCACTCTCTGGACTGTTCTTCGGACTGCTCCCCACGCTGCTCTCCGGGCTGTTCTCCGTGCTTTCCCACGGGCTGTACTTGGTGCTACCAGGTTATGCATGTCTTGTATAGTGTGCCTCAAATATCCCACAGTCTGAGTGACCAACTCATAGCTCACCAGATACAGTCCTAGTTCACCAGATACAGTCCTAGTTCACCAGATACAGTCCTAGTTCACCAGATACAGTCCTAGTTCACCAGATACAGTCCTAGTTCACCAGATACAGTCCTAGTTCACCAGATACAGTCCTAGTTCACCAGATACAGTCCTAGTTCACCAGATACAGTCCTAGTTCACCAGATGCAGTCCTAGTTCACCAGATGCAGTCCTAGTTCACCAGATACAGTCCTAGTTCACCAGATACAGTTATAGTTCACCAGATACAGTCTCAATTCACCAGATACAGTCCCAGTTCACCAGATACAGTTATAGTTCACAGATACAGTCCTAGTTCACCAGATACAGTCCTAGTTCACCAGATACAGTTCTAGTTCACCAGATACAGTCCTAGTTCACCAGGGAGACTCATAATTGACCGGACAGACCCATAGTTCACGGGGACAGACTCATAGCTCGCCACACAGACCCATGATCTACCAGACAGACACATGCATCACCTTGACAAAGCTATAGTTCACGACGACAATCCAATAGTTCACTGCGACAGACCCATAGTTCACGGCGACAGACCCATAGTTCAGGAAACAGACCAACTGATCACGTAGATAGACCAATAGACCACGGCCCCAGACCCATTGATCACGGCCCCAGACCCATAGATCACGGCCCCAGACCCATTGATCACGGCCCCAGACCCATTGATCACGGCCCCAGACCCATAGATCACGGCCCCAGACCCATTGATCACGCCTACAGACCCATAGATCACGGCCCCAGACCCATAGATCACGGCCCCAGACCCATAGATCACGGCCCCAGACCCATTGATCACGGCCCCAGACACATTGATCACGGACCAGGCCCATGATCAGGCCCCAGAACCATTTATCACGCCGACAGACCCATGATCACGCCACAGACCCATGATCACGCCTACAGACCCATAGATCACTGCGACAGACTCAGTCCACCATGAGAACAATCGACTGATAGTCTGAGAATCTATTGCGCTACCTGCATTCACACTGGACCAAGGTTGGAAACACTGCGTTATCCTGGAATTTTGTCATCCAGAACATTTCCCCCTCCAGGAAATCATCCGTTTGTTTTTGCCAAGAGATGAATGACGCTTGAAAATTACTGCAAACTCATTGCTGTTTGATAAACATGCCCAAAGCTGACGGTCGAGTATGAACCGGAACTACTGATGTCAGAAGCGGAGGAAACATTATCCTCTCCGGCTTGGAACGTCCCAAGCTTTTGCTCTCCACATCCAGGATACAAAAACAAATCCAACTCCGCTTTGGATCCGCCCGTAACTGTAGCACAGGTTACGGGAAGGTTATTATTGCTATTGTCATTGGTTATTGGCACGAGATTTGCTATTCGTTCTCCTCGGAGGATTGATCAGAGGACAATGGTTGATGGACAATGGTTGATGGACAATGGTTACAAATCCGTTTCGCCTGGCAGTGATCGTTTGATATTTGTCTCGCTTCGCGACAACTAATTCACAAATCCAATAGCCGTTATTTGCCCTTGTATCAACCGGGCTGATTATTAAACAATACGGTGACCACTTGAACAATAATTTGAACAGTTTTTCCAATCCAGCAATAGCGAACACCAACGAGATTATGCCTCAAAGTTTCCACAATCACCAGTCGCGGATTGCCGTCCAATGTCTTACCGCAGAATATCTGGGAGCCGCCCGGAGACCCGGAGCCCAGGATCCCAGGATCCCAGGGTCCATGGCAGCAGCCGCGATTAGGCTCCCAGATGAATTTGAAAGAGGGGTCCAAAGTTGACTTCATTACACCAGTTTCATGAATACAGGACTGCGGCTTGAAGCAATGCACTTCAAGCCAAGATGGCGCAGACACCTCGTTCAGCTGAAATAGTTTCTGTTAGCTAGTTAGTTAGATATGTACTTTGTCAGTGAGTTAGTAAGTTAGTGAGTTAGTGAGTTCGTGAGTTAGTGAGTCAGTCAGTGAGATAGTGAGTTAGTGAGTTAGTAAGTTAGTAAGTTAGTGTGTTAGTGAGTTAGTGAGTTGGTAGGCTGTGGAGTTAGTGTGTTAGTAAGTTGGTGAGGTAGTAAGTGAGGTAGTACATTAATTAGTTATTTGGTCTTTAGGACACCTCTACTGCTGATGGTCATGTTGAACCCCGCTGACTTTACATGTACTGAGACCCTGAAGCGGTAGAGCTGGGATCTTGAGCAGCTCACTGACTTGTTCGCTGGTCGTGTTTCTATTTCGGTGACTGCTGCTCACATCTGTCGGCCTTTTCGCAGCGGGCGTCGCTGGAGCTTTGTATTGGAGGCATAAGCAAGCCAAGGCTCTGGAGGAGGCCGAGCAGGATGAAGAGGCCAAGGGAGAGCCGCAGCCAGCTGAGGATGGAGAGGACGAGGAAAAGCCGCCGGAGGAGGCCGTATGAGGACTAGACAGCAAGACGGTCCGCAGCTGGTGGACACAAGAAGACAAACTATGTCTTCTGGCTATAGCTACATTCAGCAGCTGCCCTGGAGATAAAAATTTCACATGTGTTTTCGCCATCATTTCGGTTAATGACACTTTGCTACATTGGTTTTCGGAATATCATTGATCGGATTTGCTTAGTTGCACTCAGAATCCTCTTTTTGCATTACTATGTAGGCTCAGCAAATATATGCCTCGAACATTTCTGACGCATTTGTGTGCTTGCACATGATACACCGGGCTTTTCCTTAAATTATGCAATATTTTTGGCAAAAATACATAGAAAATAAATGCTGAAATAAAGGCGAAATGCACAGGGAACACGAGTGCGTGCGGAGAACAATGGAAAATATATCTACACAGTATGGACTTTAACAGTGCAACATCGATCATGCTCAAAACTTACTTAATGTTGGCAAATCTTATTTCATTATTTGATGTCAATGCTAATAAAATGTATTGGATAACATTACAAACTTAATTAAGTAGTCTTCCACCAGATATAACTTTTCATCTACAACCAAGACGAATGGGGGAAGCTGTGGCCGAAGCTTCGAGCTGTGATGAAATGCAAGACAGCTCCATGGCACGTCAACGGAAAGTGCCGACATTTTCACTTCACGGTTTTGGTTTTATTTCTTACCTGCCCGCGTATGATCAGCAAACAAAGACGTAATAAGTTGGCGAAGCAATCCGATCCATGCAGTGCAATCGCTGATGATAAGACAAAACCAAAACACCGTACAACAACATGTAGGGCGACAGCACTTTCGACATCAATTGCTGAACCGTCCTTTGCTATCGTCCAAAGATTTTACCGGTCGATATACGCCAGTTTTTGCGTACCTGCTTAGAAATGACCGGCGCGTTGTTTAAAGGAAGAAAAACGGAAATCGGCCAACAAATTTCGAGTTAGAGGGCGTTAAAGTAAAAACAATTCGTAGCACCAGACTACAAATATTGGCGCTGATGCGCTTCCCGTATATTGGCAAAATGGAAGTGTTCTTGGCAACACTAGCGACTTGTTTGATGTAGATTGTTATGCTATATAGTTTCAAGGTCATGTTAGGTCACCGAGTTCAAGTCAGGTCAAGTTCATGACGGGTTAATGGAACCAAACTTGGTCAACTGGAATGTTGTACATGCAAATGACTGTCATGCGATTGATGTCGGTTTGCATGTTACTTCCTACACATCCTGAAAACTACTGTTTGTCATTGTGTACCTAAGCGTTTCCATACTTAAAAAAAGACATAAAAGACATAAAAGATCAGTGCAACTATGAGCCACAAGGGCCCTTCTTGGTTGCACTTGGTACACTGAACCAGTTGCCCACCAAATCTGTCAATCAACCCACCCTGGAATACAGAAAAACAAGCCCCCTATTCTTATAATGATTGTCTATGCCGTTTTTAAAGATGTTCAGTGTGTTGCTACCGACCATTGTTCCTGGAAGCTGGTTCCAGTGTTCTACTACCCTGTTGGTGAAGAAAGACTGTCTTAACTTTGTCCTGCTGTGATTAACTTTAATTTTGAATTGATGACCTCTAATTGCATCATTTCTGTTAAATTCAAACATTTCCCTTAGATATCCCTGCTCCTGACCATGAACAAATTTAAAAACCTCGATGAGATCTCCTCTCAGCCTTCTATATCTAAGTGAAAACATATTCAATTTCTTCAATCTTTCCTCATATGCCAGGTTGCCTATACCATTAAACATTTTTGTTGCCCTCTTTTGTACTCTCTCTAAAAGCCAACAATCTTTCTCATAACTAGGGGACCAAGCTTGGACACAGTATTCCGATATATTTAATCATATACTTCACTCCTTTCTTCGCGAAGCCGATTGCGCCGAGCTGCCCGACGGAGCAGTCGGACGGGCGGCCCGGTTCCGGTAACTGTAACAGGTAACTGACCTGATAAAGTGCTACTACATAGGTCACCTGAGGTCAAATGCCGGGTCTAGCATATGTATTGCATCATGAGTAATGTCCGAAGCATCATTGATGCCCATTTTTGGAGCATTTAAGCACAATCACAACGATCCATAACAATGAGAAGCCAAGCCACTCAAAACAAGAACATATTGACATATGTGACCTCATTTGACCTTGAATATATTGACCTAAGGTCATGAAATGTGCACACCATAGAGTTAACTACCGTACCCATCCACCCTTCGAATTTCGTTACTCCAGCTTTAATAGGAGCCGATATCTTAGGGGGGGGGGGGGCAGAATCCGCCCCCCCCCCTCCAGTGCGCGTAATTTTCAGAGGCCCTCCAGGGCGCATGTTAAGAAGATAAATGATGATGGTTGTTTGCAGGGTGAGGGTGCATTTGTTCCGTGATGCATGCACACAATACCCGGTAAGGAATGGATTTTGAGCGCCTTTCCTTGTTCGGCCGGGTTTCAGCTTATGCTATTGCTTCTACTTACCTTGTATGCCTGTTGGGGATCTGATAGGAACGGAAGAAAGTCTGTTTTGCAATTGGAATTGTTAAGACCTGGCCTGTGTCGCCGGTTTAAGCTGTTTAATGGGCTGAAGCCAGCTACTGGACGGATCAAGCTCGCTCTAAGTCAGCCTTTACCAGCCATGATTCCAGGGGCGGATCCAGGAAACTTCATGGGGCTGTCGGCTGGCGGGACACTAGTTCCTCGGCAGGACGCCACTGCCAAAGCCCTAGCGGGAAGGGCAGCCTTCGGCTGAAACCTTAGTCGAAGGCATGTCCACCTGTAGGTGTCCACCTGTAGTCATACCTGTACGTGACCAGGCCGCTTGCAAAGCTGGCGATACAGCCAGACAGACGAGCAGACGAACGGACTGACAGACAAACTGACAGACAGACGGACCGACGGACGCACCGACAGACTGACAGACAAAGAGACTGACAGACGGACAGACAGACAGACAGACAGACAGATAGACAGACAGACTGACCGACAGACAGACAGACAGACAGACAGACAGACAGACAGACAGACAGACTGACCGACAGACTGACAGACAGACAGACAGACTGACAGACAGACAGACAGACAGACTGACCGACGGACTGACCGACAGACGGACCAACGGACTGACCGACAGACGGACCGACGGACGTATTGGCAGACACACAGACGGGCCAACAAGCCACGGACGGACGGATAGATCACGGACGGACCAACAGATGGGCCGACGGACAGACCACAGACAGACCAACAGATGGGCCGACGAACAGACCACAGACTGGTCAACAGATGGGCCGACGGACAGACCACAGACTGGTCAACAGATGGGCCGACGGACAGACCACAGACTGGTCAACAGATGGGCCGACGGACAGACCACAGACTGGTCAACAAATGGGCCGGCGGACAGACCACAGACAGACCAACAGATGGGCCGACGGACTGGCCACAGACTGGTCAACAGATGGGCCGACGGACAGACCACAGACTGGTCAACAGATGGGCCGACGGACTGACCACAGACTGGTCAACAGATGGGCCGACGGACTGACCACAGACTGGTCAACAGATGGGCCGACGGACAGACCACAGACTGGTCAACAGATGGGCCGACGGACTGACCACAGACTGGTCAACAGATGGGCCGACGGACAGACCACAGACTGGTCAACAGATGGGCCGACGGACTGGCCGGTGGCCGGCGCGGACCTGTCTGCGGTGAGCGGCCGCGGCCGCTGCGGCGGAGGCGTTCTGCAGTGTTGCGCAGAGTGTCCGCACGCCAGCACGAGCAGGAACGGGCCGCTCCTCAGACGGGTGGCACCTGGCGCAGACACCATGGTACGTACCGGCACCGCCCTGCCCACGGTGCGCCACCTCGCCAGCCAGTGTACAGCCCACGGGCCTGATAGTCATTCGCGCAATTTAGACAGACGCGTTTGGCTTTCAGTCCGGTGTAATTCAGGCTGCTTCCGTTCGTCCACACCCGTCCACACCCGTCCACACCCGTCCACACCCGTCCACACCCGTCCAGATGAGATAGAGCCAAACTTATCGTGAGATTGCTGCTCAGTATTGTCAACGGATTAAGCTAAATTGGCTCTTGGGCAGCGCCTATTTCATATTGATGTATTTATGAGACAAATAACCGACCTGCATAGTGTGTACCTGGTGCTGGTTTGGTAGATCCGCTTCAAACGTTGCTTTGTACACGAACGGAGGCATGGTTATGGTCGACGAAAGACGTTGTGATCATACGTTGCTTACAGACATAGCAGCATATACCTGAGGTTGTAACACGTGCCTACAGTTTACTGCAGACAATAATTAGCAACACCACATCTAACCCCATCCACCTCAGCACGACACGATTTCCCGCACCTAAAGACTGGATGACTGTGAACTCAATCGCTACGAGCCGGTGTAGTGGTGTGGAAATCCGATTAGACGATGACTGTCCACGTCCCGACAAGGCGGTGAGGAGTCGTGCGCCTCACTTTCCCCTAAAACGCTCCGTTTCTGGGCTAATGTTTTCCGATGACGTCATTGAGAGCGCTACGTTTCAAAGGAAGTGCTGAACAGTCAGCTGTTGCAAGCGAATGAAGGTGAACAGCGATGCACTTCTCATGAGAATGGGAGGAAATGGGCACAGCACGCTTCGCAGTAAATCAAACTCTATCGAGCGGCATGGTGGAGCTTGTCTCCGCTGCGAGCAGACAATTGGCACAGGAGAAAATGAGCATCGCGTCGCCAAGATGTTGGGTGCTCCCCCAGGGTGACCGCACGCAAAAACAAGCATCACAAGGCCCGAAGCCAAGGTGTTGGATGTTCCCAGGGGCCACCGCACACAAAACGAGCATCATAAGGTGCGGCGCCAAGATGTTGGGTGTTCCCCAGGGTCACCGCACACAAGAACAAGCATCAGAATTCCCGGAGCCAAGATATTGGGTGTTCCCTTAGGATCACTGCACACAAAAACAAGCATCACAAGGCCAGGAGCCAAGCTGTTGGGTGTTCCCCTTGGGTCACCGCACGTAAAAACAAGTACCAGAAGGTCCGGATAGATTTGCAATTCGGTCGCATGCGACTTGCAATTGCATAATGTCCGAGACGCCAACGTGCAAGGCTGACAAGCAGCAGACTCTCATGACTGGCGCAGTATTTCAACGTCTACATCTCAGACTCGTGAATCCCTACACGGGGCAGAACACTCCGCCTCCACTGCAGGGGTCGCATGCCAGGCGACACAGCCAGCCACCCAGCCACTGTTCACAGCTCCGTGCTGGTGGGCTGGCAGCGTATGGTCCGTGCACATCGCTAATCCCATGCGATAATCAGCCGGCCACCCTGGCCTGACCAGTCCACCCCTATTGGTCCCCTGTTCCCGAGACCGGCCACCCTGGCCTGACCAGTCCACCCCTATTGGTCCCCTATTCCCGAGACCAGTCACCCTGGCCTGACCAGTCCACCCTATTGGTCCCCTGTTCCCGAGACCGGTCACCCAGCCTGACCAGTCCACTCCTATTGGTCCCCTGTTCCCGAGACCGGTCACCCTGGCCTGACCAGTCCACCCCTATTGGTCCCCTATTCCCGAGACCAGTCACCCTGGCCTGACCAGTCCACCCTATTGGTCCCCTGTTCCCGAGACCGGTCACCCAGCCTGACCAGTCCACTCCTATTGGTCCCCTGTTCCCGAGACCGGTCACCCTGGCCTGACCAGTCCACTCCTATTGGTCCCCTGTTCCCGAGACGCGGCCAGCACCTGAAGTGAAAGGGAAAGCAGCCAGGCTGTTCGGCTTGTGTTCCCCAGCGATTTAGCACCACCAAAACACTACGGAGCAAAATGTGTACGAAACCAGGGAGTCGCCATGGGATTAGTGGGATTCGGACCCTAACTGGGATAGGATGCGGCGACGGCTTTACTCCTCCGACATGGCAATCGTTCCTGCCACTCTGGGATTTGGCCCAGCTGGAAATTGAAGGCAGGGACGTCCCTGGTATCACATAATCCATTCCCTCGCCTTCGATCCGCGCCTAATGTGCTCAGTAATCCCAGAGATTAGCATTGCTCATCATCCAAATATTCCAGTGTGCAATGCCAGTCGGTGGTGTCGGTTGGTGGTGGTTAGCCGTCAAAAGTCCAAGATGGTTGTTGGCTGTTGAATGTATGGCAACCGCGTTGGCGGATCGACATCTGACGGTGCCGACCTATGTCCGACAATCTCGATGGTAAACATCCCTGGTCACGCTGCCATACACACACACACACACACACACGCACACACACATGGCATCGAACAACAAGGAAACGGATATCATTCGTCTCCTAGTCGGCAGCAACAGCGACGGAACAAGGGAGCGCAACAGAGGAACACAAAGAACAACAAATACAAGTTTTGAAACGCACAACACGACCCAACAAACAAGGGAAATGACATCGTTCGTCTCCTAGTCGGCAGCAACAGCGACGCAACAAGGCAGCGCAACAGAGGAACACAAGTGGCAACGAGGGGACGGACGTCGTCCGTCTCCTAGTCGGCAGCAACAGCGATGCAACAAGGGAGTGCAACAGAGGAACACAAGCGACAGCAAGGGGACGGACGCCGCCCGGCGCACAGTCCAGCGACGCGAACACGTCGACTGTCGATGCGGCTGAATTCCCGGCGTCGGAAAAATGAGCCGCCAGGCACGCGACATGCATCAGCGACGGTCTGGCCACGCGCAGACAGCAGGCAGCACGACCCGCGCTGGCCGGGGCGACAGGTCCCGTCGACCGGTCCCGTCGCCCCGTCCACAAGGCCGCGAGGAGAAGTGCCTGGCTCGGTGCCGGGCTGCGGCGATTCTGTCCAAGGCCGGCCACTCTCCACCGCGGCGCGGCCAGCATCCGTAAGCTCCTTAGTTGGGCTCTCGGTTTGGACACGGCATGAGGCAGACTGGCACGGTAGTCCGTGCCAGGTGCCTCTGAGATCCCACTGTGTGGGAGGGGGCAGGGTGGCGGCCGGTAGTCCGTACCAGGTTCCTCTGAGATCCCACTACGCGGGGAGGGGGGGCAGAGTAGTGGCCGCTGGTCCGTACCAGGTGCCTCTGAGATCCCACTGCGCGGGAGGGGGCGAGGGGGGGGACGTGAGACGTCTCTGTCTGCCGCGCTGCAGTCGTGCCTACTGCTCCCCAGCAGTCGAATAGCCAATAAGGCCGTGGATGACTCAGGTCGTCTTCACCTTCACGCCACACCGGCGGCCACGTGGAGTGGCCGCCGTGACCTGTCTGCCGTGACCGCACCGTCTGGGGGGAGGGGGGACGATGGCACCCACCCGCCGATAGTAGCTGACAATTTCGGCCTCGGTCGGATGGCTCAGGTACGCGATCCCCCTCTGCGCTCCCGGTATCAGTATCCAAGGCATTACCACAACTCGTGCAAGGCACACTCGCGATGCTAGGAGAACACATCCCACATCTACATTTAAACACTGACCTGAAGTGCTACTGCAATGGGCGACAGCGTGTTTAGTTCACCTTTGACAGCAAGTGCTCAGAGCTAGTTGGGGGCTGGTCTTATTTCAACTATGATCTGGGTTTTTCTTCAGCACGTACAGTTTCTATGATAAAAGCAGCATACCACCGTGTGTTTAGCCCTGGATCGCGCTGCAGACGCCTGGCCATCCTGGGAAAATCATTCTCGGAAGGCGTTTTAGCTTGCTTTCAGAGCCAGGAGTTAATTCGACTGTCATGTTAAAAGCGCATTAACCGAAGGTGAACAAACGGCTGACGTCACCACGAACAGACAGCTGACGTCACTACGAACAGACAGCTGACGTCACCACGGACAGACAGCTGACGTCGCCAGGAACAGACAGCTGACGTCACCACGAACAGACGGCTGACGTCATCAGGAACCTTCCTGCGCTTCGCGTCATGTCCCCGCGTGCCCTGTCAGGAAAGGCCGAGACATGGGGTGGACAACCAGCTGCCATGGCCAACAATAGGGGTGGACAACCAGCTGACATAGTCAACAGTAGGGGTGGACAACCAGCTGACATAGTCAACAGCAGGGGTGGACAACCAGCTGACATAGTCAACAGCAGGGGTGGACAACCAGCTGCCATAGCCAACAGCAGGTGTGGAATTTGTCTTGGAATCTTAGATTTGTAGACGAAAATTTGAGGCGATCAAATTCGTAGACGATAATTATCCTTCTATTCCGACACCTGCAATACATCTTTGCAATTTCTAATAGCTTCCTTACATGTGTATCGGGAAGCGATATCTTAGCCGTTCGGCGTTCAGTCTTCAGCAAGGAAGAGGAAAGGATAATTTCCTGGAGGGGATTATGTTGTGAATGACAAACGTCTATGACACGGCCACATCTCCAGCCCTGGCCAACGGTCAGGCTGGGGGAGGGGATAACGCTCAGTCGAGAGGGGGGGGGTGCTCAGTCGAGCTGTCGACACTGTCGAGACAAGATAGCAGCCTACACAGCCTACAATTCCTCGTTGTTGTTCGTGCGATATTTCTAGCAATTTGTTCCGTTACATGCGCGAGTAGTTGTATTCGGAAAGGCAGGGACGAACACCAGCCCCCTGCGAATACCGACTTGTTCATTGTTTTGCCGTGGATGTCAAGGGTTGAAGACCATCCGCTGGCTCCCATCGCGTTGCGTAACGTGTTCCAGTTCATCACGGAAGCGGCTCACAGGAAGGAAGCAAAACATGCCCTCTGCACTTCCGATTGATCTTCAATTTCCTGAGACGAGAGCATGACATGGTTGGCATGGTAACGAGAACATAGATAGCATTCCAGAACAGTTGAGTAACATTTCCTGGGTAACAAATAAAAGTGATAACACCAGAAACACCATACAAGGCTTGGTGACAGCACAACATATGCTTGGATGTCTGATGTCGTTTAATGCTCACTTCTTTCTCTTCCGCCTTCCCTTCTTCCCATCAATCCTAGATGAAGCTATTAATGCACTCCGGGGGACGATTGTATCAAGAGATATTCTTCCCGGAGATGAAATGTCAAGGAACACTGAACATAACGTTGGACGGCGATACCACTGTAAAATATCGAGTGACAGAGGCACCAAACACAAACAGCAAACCATGGACACTGGCCTGTGGCTGATACCACTGGAAAATATCGAGTGACAATGGCACCAGACACAAATAGAAAACCCTGGACAATGGCCTATCTTACGCACATTTGCTTTCGTACATCTGCCATACGTACAATTGTCCTTACGTACATTTATCCTAGAATCCTGTAGATGTGCGTTGGACGCTATGGAAAAGCTTCTGGATGTGTGTTGGACGCTATGGAAAAGCTTCGCAATCCTTAGTTTGTACAAGCAAAATGCATATACACTGCAAAAGCTCATTGTTACTAAAGCCAAACTTCCTTGTGTACAATTTTCAAGCTGTGTTATCAATAGTACATACAGATTATATCGTTTTCGTGAAATAGTTCACATGATCATTATTAAATCCGAACTAGTCAAATTATTGATCATAGTTAATCACAAACAGTCTGACGGTCTAACAGTCTGAGAGCCTAGCAGTCTAACAGTCTTGCAGCCAAACAGAGTTCAAGATTAGTTATCAGCACATCAGTCATGTTAAAACAGTCACTTCGGTTTCAGAAATGGAATATGTTTAAATGGTGTTCGGCTACGAGTGCTACGAGAGTCACCAATATAATTTACGCTTCGTAATATAAATTGGATCTGATGATCAAACAGCCATCCAGCGACCTCCGCCGTTGAGCGCACACAAAATGTGAACGCAGGAGGAAAACCGTCCCAGTTCCCGCCTCCCACTGAACTGCAGACGTCGGCATTTTCCTGAAGGTGGCACCGTGACGGGACCTTGGCAGTCCTCCCGCCACCCACTGAACTGCAGACGTCGGCATCTTCCTGAAGGTGGCACCGTGACGTGACAATGGCAGTCGCGCGCTCCGGCCACCCACTGAACTGCGGACATCGGCATTTTCCTGAAGGTGGCACCGTGACGGGACCTTGGCAGTCGCGCGCTCCGGCCACCCACTGAACTGCAGACGTCGGCATCTTCCTGAAGGTGGCACCGTGACGGGACCTTGGCAGTCGCGCGCTCCGGCCACCCACTGAACTGCAGACGTCGGCATTTTCCTGAAGGTGGCACCGTGACGGGACCTTGGCAGTCGCGCGCTCCGGCCACCCACTGAACTGCGGACGTCGGCATTTTCCTGAAGGTGGCACCGTGACGGGACCTTGGCAGTCGCGCAGGCAGCATGCTTACGCGACGGCTATACGCCGTTAATGGCATTGCTGCAATCTGCAATCCTGTTGCAGTCAATTTGCAGGGGGAAAACTCCTCCTGTTAGTCAGGTGTAATATTCCCACTGACCCTACCTCCGTTTGGCTCCCAGGGATTCCCCACATACCATAGCTCGCCATCGAACACCAGGTTGCCGGACACTGACAATAAATTATATTCTGGTACTACTTCTGTGCACATCTTTGCCAGCCTTTCATCCCAGTGGGATTAAAATCATCGATCCGTTAAAACAATTGTCTTCCTGTCTGTCTCGCCGTTGATGAGACACAGGCTACATACTCGTACTCCTCACTGAAACCTTGGATGCTCCAGATTCTCGCCGTCATGAGAACCAGCCGCCAGAAAATCACCCGACGGTGATTGGCCACACGATGCGTCGCATTGACCCATCATCGCATTGACCCATCATTCGGTTTGCCAGGGGAACAAGATAAACGTGGAGCAAACGGGTTCGATGTTGGGTGTAGAAAACTGTCGCAGGAGCAAACGTATCGTATTCCGAGAACCCTGACAGACACCTCGTCCATTTGCCGGACCAGTTGCAGCACGCTGTAGCTGTCCCGGTAAATGGAGGAAAGTCGCTGCGCGGTCGCCACATCAGTTGCGAACGCACACGCCGTGCGGGTGGAGCGGAGCAGTGGCTGGGCTCCGGCGAGCACCGAGTGGACTCTGCTCTCGCTTGGTTCGCGGGCAAGGCAGACGCACAATCTTAGTTGGGCGTGCTACCTAGAGGTCGCAACTAAACGAAATGTTAGCATAGCACCGCCTGAGGCTATTGTGTTAAAAATAACACGAGTTGGTATACAAATCGGCAACCAAAGAAATCGATATTTGAAATGGTTGGAAGGCAGCGTCACCAATATTTTTGCTGCTGGACTGTATTTTCTCTTCTTGGAGTCATGCCAAATGAGCAAATTTTGATTGCCACTGCTACATTTCGAGGCTTTATATTGGAATTAAAAAACACCTACATAATCGATTTGAATATCTATTATTTAATATTTAGTATTATGATATATAAATATATATTTAAGAATATTGAAATAATATAACATGATTTAATGAAAGCTTAACCCACCGTAAAATCTGAGAAAAGGTTTGAAATGTTCCGCGACGACTGGTTACCTGGCATCCGGTGATTAAGCGAAAGCAAAAGGAAGTCGCACACGATGTAAAGAGTGATAAGCGCAACACTGCAAACGAAGACACTGGCATAGGCGACAGGTTCACGTAGGACACTTTCATAGCCGACAGGTACACGTAGGACACTGGCATAGGCGACAGGTGCACGTAGGACACTGGCATAGGCGACAGGTGCACGTAGGACACTTGCATAACCGACAGGTACACGTAGGACACTGGCATAGGCGACAGGTGCACGTAGGATACTAGCATAGGCGACAGGTGCACGTAGGACACTGGCATAGGCGACAGGTGCACGTAGGACATTTTCATAACCGACAGGTACACGTAGGACACTGTCATAGGCGACAGGTGCGCGTAGGACACTGGCATAGGCGACAGGTGCACGTAGGACACTAGCATAGCGGACAGGTACACGTAGGACACTGGCATAGGCGACAGGTGCACGTAGGACACTGGCATAGGCGACAGGTGCACGTAGGACACTGGCATAACCGACAGGTACACGTAGGACACTGGCATAGGCGACAGGTACACGTAAGACACTGGCATAGGCGACAGGTGCACGTAGGACACTGGCATAGGCGACAGGTACACGTGAGACACTGGCATAGGCGACAGGTACACGTAGGACACTAGCATAGCGGACAGGGACACGGAGGTTGCACATGCATTGCACTAAGCGGTACACTTTGAGGGTGGCTAGCGTCTCTGTTCCACCGTCTGCCTCCCCGGTCCCTCCGAAGCTGGACCGTAAGTAGGAGGTGACGGCTTCGCTGGCCGCCAGCGACCCGGAAGTGAAGTGGAGATTCAGGTGTTAAGGGCGCGCCGCGTGCATCCGGGCTCAGCCACGGCTATGTGTGGCCGGCTTGTCGAAGACAAAGGAGGGCCCCGGCTGCACGGTGGCTCCCGGATGCAACAGGGCGCCTTTCCAAACGAATACGTGCGCTTCCCGAGCGCCACAGGAGGACAACACAACAAAGACCTCGAAGGCCACATGAGGTCCTACGTGACATACGTGACACTAGGAAACGTTTGATAGGCGACGGAGGCACTGAGAAGTACTGTTAGTCCTCAAACGCCAAAAGCATCTCGTAAAGAGCAATAAGAGAACACTTTTAGCTTTTCCCTCTGAACGTCACAGGGCTCCTCTCATCGAAAGACCCAGGAATTGTATCGGTCGCAAGCGGCTACAGGACGCTACTGGACGCTACAGGACGCTACTGGACGCTACAGGACGCTACAGGACGCTACAGGACGCTACAGGACGCTACAGGACGCTACTGGACGCTACAGGACGCTACAGGACGCTACAGGACGCTACAGGACGCTACAGGACGCTACTGGACGCTACAGGACGCTACAGGACGCTACAGGACGCTACTGGACGCTACTGGACGCTACAGGACGCTACAGGACGCTACTGGACGCTACAGGACGCTACAGGACGCTACTGGACGCTACAGGACGCTACAGGACGCTACTGGACGCTACAGGACGCTACAGGACGCACAGGACGCTACAGGACGCTACAGGACGCTACTGGACGCTACTGGACGCTACAGGACGCTACAGGACGCTACGGACGCTACAGGACCTACAGGACCTACAGACGCACAGGACGCTACAGGACGCTACTGGACGCTACTGGACGCTACAGGACGCTACTGGACGCTACAGGACGCTACAGGACGCTACAGGACGCTACAGGACGCTACTGGACGCTACTGGACGCTACAGGACGCTACTGGACGCTACTGGACGCTACAGGACGCTACAGGACGCTACAGGACGCTACTGGACGCTACAGGACGCTACAGGACGCTACTGGACGCTACTGGACGCTACAGGACGCTACTGGACGCTACTGGACGCTACAGGACGCTACTGGACGCTACAGGACGCTACAGGACGCTACAGGACGCCACTGGACGCTACTGGACGCTACTGGACGCTACAGGACGCTACTGGACGCTACAGGACGCTACAGGACGCTACAGGACGCTACAGGACGCTACTGGACGCTACAGGACGCTACAGGACGCTTTGATTGAAACGCTTTGGGACTTCCTAAACGCCACAGACTGTCATTGGACGCCAGGGAAACCACAAATGACAAAGGAGGGTTCTCGATGACACAGGATGACACAGGTTCCAATGGCTGGTGAAGGCCCTGAGAGCTGCCGTCAGCCAAAGTGTACAAGGTTGTTATTTTTTCCTTACTGGAAAGGATTCAACCATAAGTCAAGGAAGCATGAATGTTTGATTGCTCACCAAACAAAGCTTCTGTGACTATTTTCGTTCATCTCATGACATGAAAGGTAGCTATGCGATTGCTCTGTAAACCAGATTTGTCAGGTGTCTTCCTGGTAACGCGAAGTTGCAGTCAATTTTGATAGACGATTTCGGTAATTTCCACTGAACCCCGGCAATTTTGGCAAGGTGTTAATTCTTTTGAACATATTTATTAATCTTCAGGATAATCTCAGTAGATACTCGATTTCCATATCACAAATGGCATTGTCTATCTTGAAGAATTCTGAATCACATGCAAACGGGCATCGTTTAAACAACGAGAGCTTTCCCCAAGTATCCGCGGCTCTTGAAGTCCACTGGCGTTCGTGAATTTCACAGGAATTCTCTGCAGTGGCACAGCTTTCTCTCCAGCGACCACTTCGCCGCGCAGAGAACCTGCCCGAATTAGAATGTAATGCATGCCTCCGCAACTTGTGCAAAATAATGTCATATTCTGGACTGTGTCATGTCCACTTGCTTTGTAGTTCAGATTGGGATTCATAATTTGACCAGGTATTTCGGCTTGGATTGCAGCACGTGCAAAAAGCTGATGACATGCAGGCATGAGGGAACGCTATGAAATATCATTGAGGTCACGCTCGCGGGACAAGCTTTACCTTGGGCGGATCACATCACACACATCATGCAGCAGCCTATCAGCTTTCGAAACCGCCCAATTATCCAGGTAATGCCCACCAAGTATTCGGCCTACCGATGAGGTCATGTCATTACAGCCACCAGAGCGCAGTTGTGGCTGGCCTGCAAGCTCCCGTTCGCGGTATCTCGTCCGATCATGTGCGTGCAGAGGGAGAGCTCCAGAGCGCCGTTGCGGCTGGCTCACAAGCTTCCGTTGGCGGTATCTCGTCGGATCGTGTGCCTGCAGAGGGGCAGCTCCAGAGCCCGTTGACGGTATCTCGTCCGATCGTGTGCCTGCAGAGGGGCAGCTCCAGAGGCCGTTGGCGGTATCTCGTCCGATCGTGTGCCTGCAGAGTGGCAGCTCCAGAGCCCGTGCAGAGGGGCAGCTCCAGAGCCCGTTGGCGGTATCTCGTCCGATCGTGTACCTGCAGAGGGGCAGCTCCAGAGCCCGTGCAGAGGGGCAGCTCCGGAGCCCGTTGGCGGTATCTCGTCCGATCGTGTGCCTGCAGAGGGGCAGCTCCAGAGGCCGTTGGCGGTATCTCGTCCAATCGTGTGCCTGCAGAGGGGCAGCTTAAGAGCACGTGCAGAGGGGCAGCTCCAGAGCCCGTGCAGAGGGGCAGCTCCAGAGGCCATGCAGAGGGGCAGCTCCAGAGCCCGTGCAGAGGGGCAGTTCCAGAGCCCGTTCCACGCCCTCGCTCGTCTGACGCTCCCAATATGGCGCCTGGTGCTGGTGCTAGGATGCGCATAGTGCGTTCTGTCGGAAACGGTGGGTCCAGGGTACACAATGTCGAGTAAAAATACATGGGAGCAAATGGAGGTTTGTGGACATTGTGTACCCTGGACATTTTGTTGTCTAGACATTGTGTCGCATCGTACTGTTTGAATTGTTGGACATTGCCAGCCTTTGACATCGCATCCCTACACATTGTGGCATCTCCTCTAGCTTTCCGCCGCACTTCTGCATACCGCGATATTGCACACTCCATGCGAACTTGAACTGCGTGATGTGTTACTTTGATGCGCGAGCGTCGTGCGCAAATCCGGAGCCGTCGTGTTTGTACGGCGCTACACCGATAAATGCACGCGCCACTTCAGGAAACCAGCGCATCGCAGGGTCGTTACATTGCACTGTATTTCTAGATGAATCTTGCACCGCCTCGGAAAGCCAGCCAGCCTCTCATGTGCCAGATGGGACGGTGACCGCTGTTGTGCTGTTTCAGAGAGCCAGCAGGCTGCTGCTGTGTTTGCTGGCCATTGCTGTGGTAGCTACATCCTTCGCGTCCGCCCAAAATGCTGGTGAGTGAGCAGAAGGGTGAGCAGAAAATTCCTGGCTGATGTCGGGCGTTGACCGTAAGGCGAGCAGAATCTTGCACTGGCACTCGCGTTCCTTTGTTATTTTTGCAGTACTATTGGCCTGTTAATACTATCTAAAATATGTGCATCACGATTATTGAAGTTAGATTTCTTCGAAGGTATTCTATGGAAATACGCGAAAAATAGAGATACATCAAGAACAATCATCCACCACATGCCTACCTTCTTCAAAATCTTCCCCTCAAAACTGTATCAACATTCCCACGGGGTTGCATTTTTCTTTGCCCAGCGTTGAGCACCAATACTTGTCGTAGATAAATCCTAGTTGCGCTGCTGTCATACAAGAACTAACGAAACGCTAGCAAGTACGCTCAAGAGACACATCTACTCGAAATAAATATGCTCTATGCATTAGACAATACTACAAAGGCGTACTAGAAGTACAGGTTCACCGAACGCTGAGGCTGCTTTCATTTTATTTATATAATTATGCAAATATCTAATAGGGGAGGGTGGTCGGGTCTCCACTCACATGAACATGGTGATGGTGCGTGATGAACACCATCGGCTGCTGCAATATATATATATATATATATATATATATATATATATATATATATATATGTGTGTGTGTGTGTGTGTGTGTGTGTGTGTGTGTGTGTGTGTGTGTGTGTGTGTGTGTGTGTGTGTGTGTGTGTATGTGTGTGCAACAATATGAGGCGATGACCTTTCCCCGCATGTAAAAGTAAGAATGGCGGTGACAATTGGTGCGACAAATTTAATTGTTTAGTGTTTTATTTTATGTTTGAGGCATGGGTTGTACCCCAATGTAATATACGCAACATCAAGGTAACTGTTTTTGCCCCATTGTCTACTTACCGAGGGACGGCGGTCTCCTAATATTGGCTTTTAGGTAGTATTTCTCGCCAGAGCGCTAGGGAACTACGTAGCTATGCATATGGCAGCATACAGGGCGTGAGCTGTGTGCAGTAGCGTGTCCCTCCCACTTTTAAAAAAAGTTTTCCGATACGTTCGCCCCAGGCTATTCCCTTTCCATGATTAAATTTACCCGGGTGTTCCATTTTTGTTACTTTGGTTGGTAATGTTAACACGCGCCCTGGAGGGCCTCTGATAATTACGTGCACTGGAGAGGAGGGGGGGGCGGGGGGGGGGGGGGGGGGGGGGGGGGGGGGGGGGGGGGGCAGATTCCGCCCGCCTTAAGATCTCGGCTTCTATTGTGGCTAAAGTAACGAAATTAGGGTAGATGTGTATGGTGAATAGTGATATTCAGGGTAGATGTGTATGGTGGTGAACCCTGCTATGTGCAAATTTTATGACCTTAGGTCAATATCTTCAAGGTAAAATGAGGTCGCATATGTCACATTTGGCTTGTTTTGCGTGGCTTGGCTTGACATCGTTATGGATTGCTGCGATTGTGTTTAAACGTTCCAAAATGGGCATCAATGATGTTTTGGACATAACAAATGATGCATACAGATGATAGATCCAGCATTTGACCTCAGGTCACCTATATATCAGTACTTTATCGGGTCAGTTACCGGTTCTAGTTACCGGAATCGGGCCGCCCGCCGGACCGGTGAGCGGCCCGGCGCAATCGGCTTCACGAAGAAAGGGCTGATTGAAGTACATGAATGAATCATGGAAACGCTTAGGTTTACAATGACAAAAACAAAAATTTTCTGTAGGGAGGAACATGCAAAATGACATGAATCGCATGACTGTCATTTTCGTTTATGGCAACTTTCCAGTCGAACAATTTTGGTTCCATTGACCTGTCATGAACTGACCTCAGTTGACCTCGGTGACCTAGCATGATATTGAAACAATGTAGCATATCAATATACATTAAACAGGTCGCTAGTGTTGCCATGAACACTTCCCTTTTGCCAATATACGGGAAGCGCATCAGCGCCGATTTTTGTGGTCTGACGCAACGAAATGTATTGAATTTGACGGCCTCTAACTCGAAACATTTTTGGCCGATTGTAGTTTTTCTTCTTTTATGCGACGCGCCGGACATTTCTAAGCAAATACGCAAAAATAGCGTATATCGACCGGTAAAATCTGGAGTTATTTGATAAAAATTGGAGGGTTGAGCAGATTTCGTCCTCCCCCCCTCTCCAGTGCGCGTGGTAATCTCCGAGCAGCAGATGAAGTTATTGTTAGTTAGGTTATCGTTCGATTTTCCATTTTCAATAAATTATTCCAAATTCATGTAAAGAAACAGTCCAAAGGTGACAAGGGTCTCACTTGTTTAGTTTAGAAGAGGCGATATGTTTCCTGATAGGGCAAAAACTATATATCAGACGATAGAGCAGACGGTGAGCAACGCAACAATTTTTGTTTCATCACTCTAGCTGAACTACAAACAGAAAAACGACGCAATAACAGCACGTGCTATCCAGGGTCAATGGAAAACCAGGGTACTAGAAGGGACTTTGAGGCGACAACTTCAGCTGCTGCTCGGATATTAAGATTACCGACCAAAGTCACAAAAATGGAACACCTCTGGTAAATTTTATCATAAACGGGAATAGCCTGGTGCGAATGTGCTCGGAAAACTGTGGTGAAAAGTGAGACCCGCTCGTGTGCGGTGTTGACCAGCTGACATTGTTGACCAGCTGACCAGCTGGCAGCTGTTGACCAGACCCGCTCGTGTGCAGTATTGACCAGCTGACATTGTCAGCAGCGCCCGGCCGCCGCCGCATCCGGCCGCGGGTGCGAGTTGTGAGAAAGCCTGCCGTCGCCGCTGCGGAGAAGGAAGCCGCCGCGGACATACAGCCGCCGGCCGCCTCCCGACGGCGCAGTCTCGCGGCCGCCGTGGCCGAAACCGAACTTAAGGGTCAGCAAAAGGTCAGTCGTGCCGCTGACAGTGGGCAGCGCCTCTGCCGCACCAGGACGGGTGGGTGAGCAGGGGTGGATTGGGCGCCTCTGTCACACCAACACGGGTGGGTGAGGAGGGGTGGATTGGGCGCCTCTACCGCACCAGGACGGGTGGGTGAGCAGGGGTGGATTGGGCGCCTCTACCACACCAACACGGGTGGGTGAGCAGGGGTGGATTGGGCGCCTCTACCACACCAGGACGTGTGATTGAACACGGGTGGATTGGTGTGCAGGGGGGACTAGGAGCATGTTCCCCGTCCTCCTCCGATAGAGCCGCGACGGCCCTTCAGGACGCTCAAGTGCGCCCCTGTGTTACATACACGTTACATACAAATGCACGCCTATTGCCGGGTCAGAGAAGTGGCGGTAGCAGTGGACAGCTGCTCTCCCCATTCCTCCCTGCAATAGAAAGGGTAATACATTTTCATTAATAAATACCACTATTTGTATCGCAGAAGCGCTTTATGGTATTTTTCTATAATTATTGTTCTAATGTACTCCCTTTGCATTCCTGTGGTTTCACTTGATAGATTCTGGGCTGCAGGCCGATATTCCATTTTGATTTGGATGTCCGAGTCCCGCTAAAATATACTGTTGCCCTATTGAGCTGGCCTGGTTGGTTGGGATTCCACCCAACCATCGGTGGTAAACGTGACGTCATGCATATTCTACAGAGGTGTCAACACAAGGTGCTCGATAGTCTCACATTTGGCCCTTCACATTGCCCTGCATCAGGTGTTTCTGAGATGTCTTCCCCTTCACAAGACCTACCATAGCGCCGTGATAACCAGTCACCGCCTCGGGCAAGATGTATGTCAGACGACCACTCGAAACTTTGCACACGCGGGCCTACCCTCGGTTCTGACTTCCCTTACCTTAGTGGCCGCCACTTTCAGTTGCTAGCAACGTGGTTATGATCTATGGTTTGCAACTTTACAGCCGTGTAAAACGCATCTAACTGAAGGGAATATTTGCACATAACGCAAGTGCGAACATTGCGAAATTAAAGTCTGAATACCTGACTTACCCGATGAAGCAGGATATGGACGTGCCGACTGTTGAAGCAGGATATGGACGTGCCGACTGTTGAAGCAGGATATGGACGTGCCGACTGTTGCATGCGCTACCTCGGCTGTACTGTCACACACTGGCAGTGTCAGCTGTTTTGACAGCTGGCTCGTTTGCCATGGGAATATTGGACTGAAATATGTCTATCAGGTGATCCGACGCGGCAATTTAAGGGAAGAAGAACAACGAAACAATTCAGTGTACATGCGTCAGAGCCTGTGAAATAGTATTAATTGAGAAGCACGGAGCGTATCTCCAAAGCGGAGGATCTGTCTGTGGTTGACACATTACACGTACATTGCATGAGGTCAATATGTAAGGCCGCATACTGCACCCGAGCCAATCTGAGTAATGCCTGAGTGCATGCCAAAATAATGATTGTTGCAAAGCACGATCGCTTCGGTTAGTGTTTCCGAACTTCACTTCTAAACCGTGAGGTTCAATAGAAAGAAATAAGCTAAGATTACAAAATGACACACGATGAACGACCGATGAACGACTACGTACTTCAGACGAACCTTATCAGTGTCCGTCGCGGCCGAACCCCAAGCAGACTCAGAAGCGGCCTCCCGCCTGCTACTGTACTGTTGGCCTGGACTGGCCACGCACTGCTGACCCGAACTGACCCGCTCCAGGTGGTCGTGAGGAGAGTGTACTGTTGGCCTGGACTGGCCACGCACTGCTGACCCGAACTGACCCGCTCCAGGTGGTCGTGAGGAGAGTGCCCGGCGGCAGACTCAGAAGCGGCCTCCCGCCTGCTACTGTACTGTTGGCCTGGACTGGCCACGCACTGCTGACCCGAACTGACCCGCTCCAGGTGGTCGTGAGGAGAGTGTACTGTTGGCCTGGACTGGCCACGCACTGCTGACCCGAACTGACCCGCTCCAGGTGGTCGTGAGGAGAGTGACTGGCCACGCACTGCTGACCCGAACTGACCCGCTCCAGGTGGTCGTGAGGAGAGTGACTGGCCACGCACTGCTGACCCGAACTGACCCGCTCCAGGTGGTCGTGAGGAGATTGTACTGTTGGCCTGGACTGGCCACGCACTGCTGACCCGAACTGACCCGCTCCAGGTGGTCGTGAGGAGAGTGCCCGGCGGCAGACTCAGAAGCGGCCTCCCGCCTGCTACTGTACTGTTGGCCTGGACTGGCCACGCACTGCTGACCCGAACTGACCCGCTCCAGGTGGTCGTGAGGAGAGTGCCCGGCGGCAGACTCAGAAGCGGCCTCCCGCCTGCTACTGTACTGTTGGCCTGGACTGGCCACGCACTGCTGACCCGAACTGACCCGCTCCAGGTGGTCGTGAGGAGAGTGTACTGTTGGCCTGGACTGGCCACGCACTGCTGACCCGAACTGACCCGCTCCAGGTGGTCGTGAGGAGAGTGACTGGCCACGCACTGCTGACCCGAACTGACCCGCTCCAGGTGGTCGTGAGGAGAGTGACTGGCCACGCACTGCTGACCCGAACTGACCCGCTCCAGGTGGTCGTGAGGAGAGTGCCCGGCGGCAGACTCAGAAGCGGCCTCCCGCCTGCTACTGTACTGTTGGCCTGGACTGGCCACGCACTGCTGACCCGAACTGACCCGCTCCAGGTGGTCGTGAGGAGAGTGCCCGGCGGCAGACTCAGAAGCGGCCTCCCGCCTGCTACTGTACTGTTGGCCTGGACTGGCCACGCACTGCTGACCCGAACTGACCCGCTCCAGGTGGTCGTGAGGAGAGTACCCGGTGGCAGCCGACGCCGACGGCGGCGGCGCAGGAAGAAGAAGGGTCAGAACAACAACATAACCGTGACGGAGGCGGCGGCGGGACGAAGCCCCGGCGCCGCTGCGTCGTCTCGGGTCACTGCGGGCCGCGACAGCAGCAGCGCCGCCTCCCGAGCCCGTACTGTCAGCGGCCGCAGGAGGAACTTATCGGCCCAGAGGAACCGGAGTCGTACCCGCGCCACACCCCCGGACCAGACGCGGAATAGCGCCGCTGCATCGTCCTCCTCCTCCTCCTCCTCCTCCAACTCCCTCCCATCCTCTTCCTCCTCCTCCACCTCCCTCTCATCCTCCTCCTCCTCCTCCCCTTCCTCCTCCTCCTCCTCCACCTCCCTCTCCTCCGCTCAGGCAGGCCGGGCTGCCGCATCACCTTCGGCCTCCTCAGCGCCATCCCCCGTTCAAACGAGTAGTGGAGTCGCTGCATCGCCGTCCGTCCTCGCCGAGGCACAAGACAGACATGGCGTCCTGTCATCTGCGTCCGTGCCGCCCCCGAGCGGAGCTTCTGCGTCTGTGCCGTCGGCGTCCGTCACTTCTCGGCCGGTGGCCGGCGCCGCCCCGGCTCGCTCTCCCGCCAGGAGCGGTCGACCGCGTGTCAGAAACTCCACCCCTGTCAAGTCTCGACGTCGGGGCGTCGGCCCCCCCACCACCGTGCGCCCGAAGACGCGCCGGCGCATGGGCACCTCCACGGCGCAGATCGCCGTCAGGAAGGCGCCGCTGGACCCGGTGGCAGCGCCGCCGACTGTCGCCCCCGTCCCGTCGTTGTCCGTCGGCAAGGAGGGACGCAAGATTGTCTGCTACTACACCAACTGGTCGCAGTACAGGTCAGTCAGACTTGTCTGCTACTGCACCAACAGATCGCAGTACAGGGCAGTCAGACTTGTCTGCTACTAACACTAATACACCAACTGGTCGCAGTACAGGGCAGTCAGACTTGTCTGCTACTACACCAACTGATCGCAGTACAGGGCAGTCAGACTTGTCTGCTACTAATACTAATACACCAACTGATCGCAGTGCAGGACAGTCAGACTTGTCTGCTTCTAATACTAAAACACCAAGTGATCGCAGTACAGGGCAGTCAGACTTGTCTGGTACTGCACCAACTGATCGCAGTACAGGGCAGTCAGACTTGTCTGGTACTAGTTTGTTGAGCGGGGATGGGGCGGGGTCACTCAAGCGCCCCGAAGGAACACCTTGTTTCCGGTCGAGTGGCGCCACATCTCCATAGAGTGGTGTAGGAGGGCACATACTCACAGTTTCGCCCTGGATCTTCCAGTAAGTACCACCAGTTGCTGTTTTCTGTTAGCATCATGCACAGGTTTAGCAGCTATATGCACGCTCCCACAGTTTCAGGAGTACTGGCAGTACTCCTGGGATTCATACGACTTTGTTTGGAAGATCCTGAAAAATGCTGTGATGTATTTTTTTTTATATATTGCATATATATATATATATATATATATATATACATAGCAATGATTTTGCCCAAGCCACTCTCTGGAAGTACAACATTTATTGAAATTCCTTCTATCCTTCTTATCTACTTTGACATTTTTGGTTAAGAACCAGGCCATTGGAATGTAAAGAATATTGGATGACAGTTTGCACCAGCAACCATGACACCATCTAATGTGGTGGTATTTTCCGCTGGCTTAAATAGGTATGTATGTTACGTCGTGCGTGTCCCAAACATTCTAAATTAATTCTACCTGCCATATATTCTTAGCATGGATGGATAAATTGGGAAGTTATTGGTGGGCCACTAATTCATGGAGACAATGAATGCTACCCATTTGGTGCATGGGACCTAATCCTTAGGATTCCATGTTTAGAGAGCACAAATTGGTGGGGCCAAGGCAAAGATGGTGGGGTTCATGCCCCGTGAAAAACATAGGGTTTCCACCCCTGATTCATGTTCAATTTATTTTTTAACAGGTGTAAAAAATGTTGACATGTCCCAATCTAAAATGCTCTGCAGGAGATACAAGGGTCAATTATCTCCTCTTTTTAGCAGCAGACTACATTACTTTGGCTGTAGTCAGGCATCATATTCCACACGGAAAAAGACCACGACTTGCTCTTTTGTTCCAAATCGACTTATCGTTCCGTCACAATGGATCAAGTCGATCATTCTGAGGATTAAACATAGGCATAAAAATAGCCTTGACGTTCCCATTTCCCATAATGCTCCAATTTAGGATGACAATTTTTGTCCCCGGGGTCGATATGCTTTCACGCGAGCATTATGAGTGACCTATGGGTGACCTATGAGTGACCTTGTAACATTATGAGTGACCTATGGGGCAACACAGTGGCTTATCCTCAATAAACTCAGTGAGCTTTCGACTACGGTTTGCATCAACTGAATGGGTTCATTTGTCGCTGAAGGTGCGACCAAGGCCACCCTTGCCCCGTCCATATTGACTCGCGTGACAAATTATAGATCAACATCACGTTAGCAACAGTATTAATCTTACAGTATTGATCCTCATGCGATTTGGGGTGTTTGAAAAACATGCGCTGCAAACTGTCCCGACACCACGAAACCCACAAAGACCACTACCAGCTACGGTGCGGCGCTACCCGTAGAGCCGAGACATATGTGGTGCTACCCGTACATCCGAGATATATGCTGGCGCTACCCGTACAGCCGAGATATATGTGGCGCTACCCGTACAGCCGAGACATATGCGGTGCTACCCGTACAGCCGAGACATATGCGGTGCTACCCGTACAGCCGAGACATATGCGGTGCTACCCGTACAGCCGAGACATATGCGGTGCTACAAAATCTTCTCCCAAATAAAAATGTGGGAGACATATGCGGCGCTACCCGTACAGCCGAGATATCTTCTGACCACGGTCAACAAAATATCTCATGACAGGGCGCTCTCAGCGAGAGAGAGAGAAAGGGCACTAAAGTCCAGGTGACACCAAGAACCTGGATGGCACCCGTTGACCAAATGCTACATCCGCCACTGCAGTGGGCACGAGCAGTCCAGGAGTAAGGTGCCCGTCTCTCAAACGAACGAATGTGGGTCCGGGTCCCGCCTGCCGCTATTCTTCGCCGGCGACCAATCGACGTTGGAGATGGGTGGAGCCGAGTTCACCCAAAGCTGTCGACGTGACGTGAAGCCGATAACCAGACCACTGGTTCATCAGCCGGGGATGGGTCCTGCGGCCGCCACGGCGCCACCACACCTGACAGTCTGTTTCCCCGCCGCGTTGGCGTGGCTGTACCTCAACTATCGAGCGCCTGTACAGAATAGAAACGTGAGTGTTCTTCACGAAGCACCTCCTATTCACGGCAACATTTTACCAAATCAGTAGATGGGACCAGTGCGTGCTTTGATGCTCTCAAGCACTGGGCAGAGGAACTTCATAGGGTCCCATTTTAGATCTGGACATCTGGAATAGGAAATCAACATTGTGGGATAATAGACGACTTAAAAGTCCCCTACGCGACAATCGTGCATCAGACAGGGATTATATGTGACGCTCCACGGAGCCGGACGCCTGCGTTAAGTCGATTTGTGTGACAGCACCCATCATCCTTCAGCCCTGCGTTACGTCGACTTATGTGACAGCACCCCTCGTCCTTCTACCCTGCGTTACATCGATTTGTGTGACAGCACCCCTCATACTTCAACCCTGCGTTACATCGACTTGTGTGACAGCATCATCATCCTTCAACCCTGCGTTACATCGGCTTGTGGACAGCACCCTCATCCTTCAACTCTGCGTTACGTCGACTGGTGTGACAGCACCCCTCATCCTTCAGCCATGCCTACATCGATTTGAGTAACTACGCCACTCAACCTTCAACCCGAGCTAATGACCGAGGTTCCCATAATGACGTCCCAACTACATCACCTTGCCGGTACATCGACCTGAGCAACCACACCCCTCCACCTTCAACCCGAGCTCAGGGAGTGGACTCCCATATAGTGGTTTCCCGATACGGAAGGCTGCGCGTGATCTCAACCCGTCCTTCGCTATTTCCAGGACGTCGATGGGCAAGTTCCTGCCGGAGAATATCGACCCGTTCCTCTGCACCCACATCGTGTTCGCCTTCTCCTCCATGAGCAACAACCGGCTGTCACCGTTCGAACACAACGACATCTCGCGCGACGGCAAGGTCGGCCTCTACGAGCAGGTCACCAACCTGAAGAACATCAACCCCAAGCTGAAGGTCCTGCTGGCTATCGGTGGGTTCGGTTAAGGCGGATGCAGCTTCAACTTCCCAGGACTCTTGTGTCGACTAGTTCCATTGATCAGTGTCGCAACCGTGCTTGCCAGGTTATTGAACGTATGTGCAATGTGCATGTAAACTTCAGCACGTCCCTGAACAATCTGATGAAATTGTCCTACATGGCAGTAACCTCCAGACAACCCTCCATGGCTGTCGAAACGCTTTTGAAAATGGAAGAACCAGCTTTGCTTCGTCTCGCAGGGTCAATGTTTATGCTCACGGATTGTTTTGGAGGCGGAATGTCCTGCATCCCGCACGCGTCGGCGTGTATGCCGACGCGTCCCGTACGTACCCTGTGTCCCGTACCCTGATGTGTCCCGTGCATACCCTCAATCATAGCCAACTGTTTCCCATCTGCTTGTCTATCTCCAGGGGGCTGGTCGTTTCGGCACTAAGAAGTTCAAGGACATGAGCGGCAACCGCTACAACAGGCGCACCTTCGTCTACAGCGTGGCGCCGTACCTGCGCGCCAGAAACTTCGACGGCCTTGACCTCGACTGGGAGTACCCCAAGGGCTCGCGGGACAAGGCCAGCTTCTCCGATCTGTGTCGAGGTACGGCCAGCTTCGTCGGACTGTGTCGAGGTACGACTGGTGTCCGCTGGTGTCCGCTGGTGTCCGCTGGTGTCCGCTCTGGGCGGCGAGACTGTTATTCGGCGGGAGGCGAGACTGTTATTCGGCGGGAGGCGAGACTGTTATTCGGCGGGAGGCGAGACTGTTTGTGTAGCGGACGCCCCCGCAGTCCACCTGATCCAGCCTTAAAGCATACGTACTAATGTGTACCGGGTAGCGTAAGCACACCAAGGGTCACGAAGTCATTTTGCACATGAACTCATCCTCTTAAATTCCAGCTTCTGCCGCAAACATGATGACATGATTATTGATCCCACATTTTCACCATGGAAAAGGTCCACACATAACGTGTACCTACCCAAGTACAATCACATCACCTAAGTACAATCACATCACCGAAGTGCAATCAGATCACCTAAGCACAGTCGCAGCTCAAGTTGGCCCCGGCCGGGGTCAAGTTCGTGACAAGACGTGCACTGACCAGCGTCGGGTCAGACCGCTGACGGGGCGGCTCCCGCTCGGCTGTGGCCCGGCCGTGACACAATTGACCGGCCGCCCCGCACTGCTCGCTGATGTTCCGTCGGGTCAGACCGCTAACGGGGCGGCTCCCGCTCGGCTGCGGCCTCGCCGTGACACAATTGACCGGCCGCCCCGCACTGCTCGCTGATGTTCCGTCGGGTCAGACCGCTAACGGGGCGGCTCCCGCTCGGCTGTGGTCCCGCCGTGACACAATTGACCGGCCGCCTCGCACTGCTCGCTGATGTCCCGTCGGGTCAGACCGCTGACGGGGCGGCTCCCGCTCGGCTGTGGCCCCCCGGCCGTGACACAGTTGACCGGCCGCCCCGCACTGCTCGCTGATGTTCCGTCGGGTCAGACCGCTGACGGGGCGGCTCCCGCTCGGCTGTGGCCCCGCCGTGACACAGTTGACCGGCCGCCCCGCACTGCTCGCTGATGTTCCGTCGGGTCAGACCGCTAACGGGGCGGCTCCCGCTCGGCTGTGGTCCCGCCGTGACACAATTGACCGGCCGCCTCGCACTGCTCGCTGATGTCCCGTCGGGTCAGACCGCTGACGGGGCGGCTCCCGCTCGGCTGTGGCCCGGCCGTGACACAGTTGACCGGCCGCCCCGCACTGCTCGCTGATGTTCCGTCGGGTCAGACCGCTGACGGGGCGGCTCCCGCTCGGCTGTGGCCCGGCCGTGACACAATTGACCGGCCGCCTCGCACTGCTCGCTGATGTTCCGGCAGAGCTGCGCGAGGCGTTCGAGGAGGAGGCGCTCGACACCGGCCTGCCGAGGCTGCTGCTGACGGCCGCCGTGCCCGTGGGCCCGGACAGTGTGCGGGCCGGCTACGACGTCCGGCAGCTGGCCAGGTAACGGCGAGCAGGCGGCCGGCATCCCACTCGGAGAGGCCCGGTGTGGCGGCCGCTGTCTGTCCAGGTAACGTCACTGTAGGAGGCCGACATCCCACTCGGAGAGGCCCGGTGTGACGGCCGCTGTCTGTCCAGGTAACGTCACTGTAGGAGCGTGGGGGGCCGGCATCCCACCCAGAGGCCCGGTGTGACGGCCGCTGTCTGTCCAGGTAACGTCACTGTAGGAGCGTAGGGGCCGATATCCCACACAGAGAGGCCCGGTGTGACGGCCGCTGTCTGTCCAGGTAACGTCACTGTAGGAGCGTGGGGGGCCGGCATCCCACCCAGAGGCCCGGTGTGACGGCCGCTGTCTGTCCAGGTAACGTCACTGTCGGAGCGTAGGGGCCGATATCCCACACAGAGAGGCCTGGTGTGACGGCCGCTGTCTGTCCAGGTAACGTCACTGTGGGAGGCCGACATCCCACTCAGAGAGGCCTGGTGTGACGGCCGCTGTCTGTCCAGGTAACGTCACTGTAGGAGGCCAGCATCCCACTCAGAGAGGCCTGGTGTGATGGCCGCTGTCTGTCCAGGTAACGTCACTGTGGGAGGCCGACATCCCACTCAGAGAGGCCTGGTGTGACGGTCGCTGTCTGTCCAGGTAACGTCACTGTAGGAGGCCAGCATCCCACTCAGAGAGGCCCGGTGTGACGGCCAAGTCACTGTAGGGGCACAGGCGGCTGGCATCTCACTCAGAGAGGCCTTCTGCCGACTGCCGCTGTCTGTGGGCAGTCGGTGGTGGTCAAGACAGCGGTCACCTTCCGAGGAAAGCCGTGTTCGATGGCTGGAAACACACTTGCGGTGCTGATAAAACAAGAACCTGCGGTGACCGGACTTCTGAATACTCGCTTTGGAGGGAAATATGAACATTGAGTGTTCCTGGATTGCACAGCAGGCAACGTATTCCATGACAAGGCCATCCACCTCTGGAGGACTCTCTCGCCACAAATGTCGTTGTGTATTCCTTTCGAGGACACGTGCTAAACGCTAAATTGCTCCCACCCAAAGTTGAGTTGAAAACGAAAAGCAATTAGAGCGGCACCTCTCAACCCTCTGAACGGATGATCCCTCAAGTGGAGCAGGCAAGTTCTTCCAGTACCCTGGTACAATTGCGCTACTCTGATTCCCTGACTCTCAGTGTTTCTTAAATGAACGTGGAGTGTCTACCCAATCGTTGTCACAAAATTACACCCATGCACCTCATCTATGTCATGAGCATGTCTGGAAAACATAGGTTTTGAATTAAAAAAACTGACCGTGCTTAATGTATTTACATGCCTCGCTGTGAACGACATATTAATATATTGGACCAACTGCAATACTGGGTTGTTGGTCTTTCTGTCTCGCTCCTTTCGCGTTTACCGATCTGTCGCATAACACGACGTTTCTCCCCACTCACGATATTGTCACATGTTCGCCCTTGCCCGAGTATCTCGACCTATCTTAGCACGTGACGTCTCGGGTATCTGACCCCACTCGGTGTTCCCGCCCTTCATGACCCATGCAAACCTGAGCACCGACACCCGCCCCCTGTGCTACGCGATTCCTTCCGCCGCAGGCACCTGGACCTGCTGCACGTCATGGCGTACGACTTCCACGGCAAGTGGGAGTCTCAGGCAGGACACAACGCGCCGCTCAACGCACCCCACAACGACTCGCCCTACAGGCGGCAGCTGTCCGTCAACGCCTCCGTCCACATGTGGATGTCCATGGGAGCGCCCAGGCACAAGATCGTCCTCGGGTGGGTGCGCAGTCGGCCAAGTGCTGGGAGCGCCCAGGCACAAGATCGTCCTCGGGTGGGTGCGCAGTCGGCCAAGTGCTGGGAGCGCCCAGGCACAAGATCGTCCTCGGGTGGGTGCGCAGTCGGCCAAGTGCTGGGAGTGGCAGCGTCTCCACGTGGCTGGGGAGACAGGGACGGGTGTTGGGGACGTGTGCTGGGGCAGTGGCGTCGCCACGAAATTCTTCCAGGGGACGGGGGGGAAATGTTAGAAGGGGGCCTCCTGCTCCCCGAAAGGGGCATCATATTCTTTAGGCTCTTGTTTTGGTTCAAGAATGGGACACATGATTTCATATTGATGTCTTGTTTGTTCTTGGCATGATGCATCATTTACGCAAAAAGCAATAGCAAGATTTTTTTTTTTTTTCGCTGAGAACTGAGCCATGCCAGGGTATAAATAAGTAAATGTGGATAAATACCTAAGTGCCAATGCAAACCAATGTCTTAATGCTTTATCGATCAGAAGAATCTTCCCGCTGGCCTCTAGATTCCAGCGAGCTGGCGGGGCTGGTGCTGAACATATCTTAGAGATATCTCCCATTGATCAACCCACTTCTATGTCCACCAAGTCTAACTGAATATAGCTAGATTCACCACTACTGTTAGTCATTCCTACCAGCTTGATATCATAAGTAAGCTTAAACGATCATTTCTCAGTCCTAGGACGATAATTTCGCGAAGGTGACAACGAGAAATGGATTGAATTGGTTTTCTTATCGCCATCTTAGGGATTTATTTATTTTTATAACATGTGGAGCTGGCTGTAAGGCACCTGCCACACAAGCAAAAATAATAAATCCTCAGCGAATAAATTCACGGCAAGAACAAGCATTGAACAAAAGTGCATACATGACAATGCAACAATGGCAATGCAGAAATATTGCAAAACTTTCAAATTCCACGCCGTCACGCCCGTGGTTTTCGCTGTGCTGCACCGTTTTATAAATGACGTCGTTGAGAAGGTATTGAAGCTGGGAAGCTCTAATCATGCCGGGTGTAATCACAGAAGACAAGTTTGTAGGAAGAAAATGCATTTATAAACATCATTCCTCCCAATTTATATGGGGCATCGGTATTGTTTTGTATGCTTGTGAGGTGGAATTTGCCCCCTCAATGTTGGCTTTGCCCCATGTTTCTGAAAATTATTGGGAGACCAGTGGCGTACCTATATTTGCGTCAAGGGGGAGGGTGGGAAACGTATTAGGAGGGGTCCACCTACCCCATTAAAAAAAGTTCTCGGATTTGGACCACTATTTTGTCAAAGGGGACCTTTTAAATAAAATAATTAGTGATCAACTGAATTGTCATATGGAGGGGCCTAATCTACCACTATCGCTTCTGATTCGTCGGATTTCAACTCTAACTCCTCCACCCTGTTAGAATGTTTTCTTTTGGTATCCCTTGAAAAGTCACCTCACACTGCTGGAATTACTCCTATACAAATCACTTTAAAATTAAAAATTTCCCAATTTCGGACATTCCAGTTCATAGCGCCCGGTCGCCACGACGCCAACGTTCGTGCACATGCACACACATCTTGCGCATTCGGCACATTCGCCACACTTCGGGCGATGCTACGGTTTCTGCTAGGCCTGCTACATTTTGCTAATTGCTGCCACATGATAGACGTGCGCCATATTTGACGTGCTGGAATGCTTCGTATGGACGTTCGCTGCGAAAATTCGATGAAATAAATTCGATCATTAGTTCTCTATTTCCAATATATTATGGTGGTTAAGAAATGTGGATACCCGCTGAGCTTTGATGCACCTCATATCTTTGATTAAATATGCTCCCGGATTGGCTACCGGACCGAGGCCCTGCCTCAGTGTTCTCTTTTTGGACCCATTTCGTCTTTATTGGCCTACGGATGTGTTTTAGGGCTTCAATCCATTTTTGTTAGGAGCCCAACACATTTTTGAAACCCCTGCTCGTTTTAGGGTTTGTTGCTTTTTTGTGCACCGATTATTTTTGTTTAGGTGTCGGGGTGCTTTCAAAGATCCCGATGTGTTTATTAAGTGCTCAGTCTTTTTGTTCGTTTTGGGACCATGCTGCTTTTTGCGGCCTCCGCCTCTTTTTCGGGCCCTTGTGCAGTCGCATGGCCCCTGTGTGCCTTGAGAGCTTCAGGTTTATTTTTTTTTAGAGCACCCGGTATTTTTATTTAAGGCTGCAACGCATGTTTTAAAGGCCCTGTCGCTTTTTGCGAGACTGTGCGCTTTCGAGGGCGAGTTGCACTTTCGGCCCCCGTTGTGCTCTTAGGATCCCGTTGTGTTTATTTGGGGCTTCTGACGCACATTTATGGGGCCCGAGTGCAATTTTGGGGCTTCGGTGCGATATGTCTGGGTCCCAGCGCGACTTATCCCGCCCAGGCGCGTGGTTCCGGAGACTCTACGCGAGCTTCCTGGGCTCAACGCGGTTTTTGTGGATCTCTTCTGAATTTTCTTTAAAGTCCGCATCCCGGCATTATTTTTCGAGCCCCTGTCGCCATGTTTTTTTAATCCCACCTCGATTTTTTTCGAGCTCTGGTATGTTTTTCTGGACCGTACGCGATTTGTGAAGGCATCTGATGACACGTTCGGTGCCCCAGAGCCATTTTCCGGACCCGGACAGTTATTTTTTTAAATCCCTCCTTATTTTTGAAGGCTCCGGCTTGATTTTATTGTGGGCATATTGATGCGATTTTGGGCTCACACTGTGCTTATGTGTGGCCCTAGCGGCCAATTTTTGGGAGCCCCGACGTGAATGTTTGATGCCCAGACAAGATTTCTGGGACTACCGATGGGTATTGTGGGTCCCGAACGCGATATTTGGGGAACCGGTTCGAGTTTGCGTGGCGCGTTGTACTTAGCTGTGACCCTTAGCTGTGACCCTTAGCTGTGACCCTGAGCTGTGACCCTTAGCTGTGACCCTTAGCTGTGACCCCAACGCCATCTTGGCGGTTCCTGTTACATATTTTTGGGCCTCCCGAGTTTTCTGGGCCCAGAAAAGCGAGTTTTCTGTGCCCGCCGTATTTTTCGGGTCAGCCCCCTGCGCGAATTCTGGTGGACCGACGCGAATTTGTGTGTCCCCAGCCCGACTTTTTGGGGCCCCGGCACGATTGTTGGGAGCTTATCCCTCTTAGGAGAGAGGGGACATTTAGCCCTTTGATATGCTACTGCGGCCACCGAAGGGGTTTTTTTTTCAGCCGATGGCACCTTTCGAAGTGTAAAAGCCCTCCGGGTAAGCTTTTTCCGGACCTGTTCTTAATTTGCCGGTGCTGGGGTCGATTCGATCGAGTCTCGGTGTGAACTTTTTGGACATAGAGTTCTATCTTTTTAAAGGTCCTTATGTGATATTTCTGTGTCCCGATACGATTCTTCGGTCTCCCGGTGCGATTATTTTTCTCTCGATGCCCTGACACGTTTTTATCCGGTGCCCAACGGGTTCTTGGGGGACTGACCCGATTTTTGAGGCCGTAGAGTGACATTCCGGTTGAAAATTTATTTGCTAGGGCAGCTGCAACTTTTGGGGCCTGGCACGAACTTTTGGGCCCCCAGTGTGGTTTTCAAGAGCTGCGACGCGACTTTTTTTGAGTCCAATGCAATCTTTTGTGACCCGACGTCATTTGCTTGGATCCCTAGCGCGAGTTTTAGCGACCTCGACACTTTTTGGGCGTCCAACACGTTTTGGAGGCCTTTGGCGTCATTGTTATCCATGTACCTCAGAGTGATTATCCATGTCCGGATTGTTTTTCGTCGCCCCGGCTTCATTTGTGTCCCAATGAGACTGTCAGGGAACGGTACGACCTGTCGTGACCCGAGCGTGATTTTCATGGTCCGGGCGTTACTTTTTGGTACCCCCAGGCTCAGCGTGATTTTTAGGGGCCCCGGCCGGCTCTTTTTGGGACCATGTCGTGATTTTCAAGTATCCCGGCACGACTCCTACAATTTCATAGGGGCTTCCTGCAAATTATAGGCCTCCTGTCGCGTCTTGGGGGTCTCGTCCCAATTCCTGGAGCCTCTTTACCGGTTTTGGATGTCTTCTCGTGTCCTACCCTCCTCCATATTCAATGGCCCCCTCTCCAGTCTTGGAGGGCCTCCTCCTACATCCTGGGGCCCCTTTAACATGGCATGGGCCTCCTCTCATGTTCCAGGGGCATCCTCTGCCAAATTAAGGGCCTCCTGCCACGCCTCGTGGGCCTCCTCCTTTGTACTGGCAAAGCCTACCCGTCTTGGGGGCATCTTCAATTTTGGAAACCTCACCTCCTTCCATACCTGCTGCCACTCACATCTTAAGGGCCTCCTCTCATTTCCTGGGAACTTCTTCCGGTCTTCGGGGCCTCATTCGGCCCTGGAGACCTCCTATTCCGTCTTGAGGGACTCCTCTCGAGTCCGGCACGGGCCTCCTTTCTCTTCTAGAGACCTTTTTCAAATTAGGGGTCTTCTCTCACGTCTTGGGGGTCTCCTGCTCTGCGTTTTGATTCGATCTTTGCCCATGTTAAGGGTGGCCTCTTATCTCCTGGTGGACTCCTCTTCTCTCCTAGGTGTCTCCTCTTCCAAATTATAAGCAACCTTTCCTATCTCAGTTCCCTTGCCATTTCCTGGGGACCTTCTTACCCGTCTTGGAGCCTTCTTTCTCGCCTGGGAGTCATCCCTCTTATCTAATGGTCTTTCTCTCCCGTTTTAGGGCCCTCTTTGTTCATAATGGGGTCTCATTTCCAATCTTATGTCGTCCTCTTTCGAATTAGGTGTCTCCTGCCATGTTTCTGGATCATCCTTTTCAATCTTGGTGGAATCTTGCCCGTTTTGCGGCATGTTTTTGGGTCTCCGAAACCTCGTTTCATATCCACTGGCTTTCTCTTTCGTCTTAGGGCCTCCTCTCATTTTCTGGGGCCTCTTTTCCCGTATTTAGGCCTCCTTTGCAATCCTGGGGGCCTCCTTTGCAAACCTTGGGGCCTCCTTTGCAATCATGGGGGCCTCCTTTGCAATCATGGGGGTCTCCTTTGCAATCTTGGGGGCCTCCTTTGCAATCATGGGGGCCTCCTTTGCAATCCTGGGGGCCTCCCTTGCAAACCTGGGACCTCCTTTGCAATCCTGGGGGCCTCCTTTGCAATACTGGGGGGCCTCCTTTGCAATCCTTTGGGCCTACTTTGCAATTCTTGGGGCCTCCTTTGCAATCCTGGGGCTTCCATTGCAATCCTGGGGGCCTCCTTTGCAATCCTGGGGGCCTACTTTGCAATTATTGGGGCCTCCTTTGCAATCCTGGGGGCCTCCTTTACAATCCTAGGGCCTCCTTTGCAATCCTGGGGCCTCCTTTGCAATCCTGGTGGCCTCCTTTGCAATCCCGAGGGCCTCCTTTGCAATCCTGGGCCTCCTTTGCAATCTTTGGGACCTCCGTGCCAATTGTCGGCACTCTCTTCATTTCTGGGGCCTCCTATCCTCTCCTAGGTGACTCCTTTTTCAAATTAGGGGCGTCCTCTCACGTCTTGGAGGCCTCATGACCTGTGTTTGGAGCCTCATTACCCTCTTAGCAGGGTGCTCCTGTGTCATTGTCCCAAATCTTCTCTCCTAGGGTCCTCCCCTTCCAAAATATGGGCCTCATCTGGTTGGTCTCAGTGGCCTTCTCTAATTCCTGCGGAGACCTTCTTACCCATCTTGGGGCTCCCTCTTGCGTCCGGATAAATATCTCCCATCATTCCTTATTTTCTATCGTAGGGACCTCCTCTTCCATCTTGGGGGCCTCGCTTTCCAAATTAAGAATATCCTGCCACCAATCGAAAGCCTTTTTGTCTAACCTGGGTGGCTTCCTGCCCGTCTCGGTGGCATCATTTTCGTCCTGGGGCGTCCTCCCAATCTCTGTCCTACGTCGCTTATTAGGACCTGATTAGATTTCGCGGGAGCCTCGTTGCCAGTCTTGGGGCCTCCTTGACAGCATGATCTTCTGTCTCGTCGGACTCCTTGCTCACCTTTTTTCCCTGTGCATTTCCGGATAGGGGCCTCCTCAAATTTCAGGGGGGGGCAGTCTCACGGCAGGAGGGGCGACTGCCCCCTCTGCCCCCCCCCACCCGGTCGGATTTTCCTGGTCGGAGAGGCTCCACCTTCCATGGGGCACATTCCCCCCAGGGTCCCCCTCCATCCATCCGCCAGTAACTCTACTATAGAGTCGCTCGAAACGTGTGACCATTATCACGCCGTGTCTTCATTTATCGTCACGTCCAGCCCTGTCAGCTCTCATGAGAAGGTCCGCTCAGGAGGTCCGCTGTCAGCTCTCATGAGGCGCCAGGAGGTCTGCCGTCAGCTCTCATGAGGCGCCAGGAGATCCGCGAAAAAAGCTAACAACAATTTGCAGGGATAGTGCGAAGTTCGTCAAAGCAGATGCTTATCAGCTAGCTCCTGTCCACATACACCACGGCATAGCTCCTGTCCACATACACCACGGCATAGCGAAGCGGTCAAGCACGATAGATGTGCCGGCTACATAGATTGCAACAGTCGGAAACAGTCCGCCCTGTTCGACACCTACGCGCCGACGCGCATTAAGTGTCCCGCTAACGATGTGCCTGATCATGCGCCTGTGCTGACGATGCCTGATGTCCCGCGCCGGTCCAGGATGCCGACCTACGGGCGGAGCTTCACGCTGGCCAACCCGGCCAACAACGAGGTGAACGCGCCCGCTCGTGGCGCCGGCGCCGCCGGCAGGTACACCAAGGAGGAGGGCTTCCTCGCCTACTACGAGGTCAGTCCAACCGCTAGCCTAGTGAGACGCCCACCCGAGTCCCTGTCCACTGCCAGTGGAACGGGGAACGTAGTCCCTGACGGCAGCTAGGTTACTCCCTGACGGCAGCTCGGTAACTCCCTGACGGCAGCTCGGTTACTCCCTGACGGCAGCTCGGTTAGTCCCTGACGGCAGTTTGGTTACTCCCTGACGGCAGCTCGGTTAGTCCCTGACGGCAGTTCGGTTAGTCCCTGACGGCAGTTCGGTTAGTCACTGACGGCAGTTCGGTTAGTCCTTGACGGCAGCTGGGTTAGTCCCTGACGGCAGCTCGGTTAGTCCCTGACGGCAGTTCGGTTAGTCCCTGACGGCAGCTCGGTTAGTCCCTGACGGCAGCTCGGTTAGTCCCTGACGGCAGCTCGATGCAGAAATACATCGCGTCCGGCAATGAGCTGCATCTTCGCATCACAATGTGATCCATCCATCTCCCCATCGCCACGCCTGACGTTTAGCATCTCTGATCCATCAAATCTCACGCTTTGCATTTCTAGCTCGGTGTCACTGGCCAGTTGACTTCTATGTGTTCATACTTTATACTTAGAGAACAGATGCAGGGAATATGTAGATAACACGATATACTGTGCTGCGACACAGTACACTGAGATTACAAAAGAAATGTCCTTCCCCTCCCTATAATGCTACGAAATTCAGTCGTGTGTTAGACGGAGCTGCTTTCCAAAATATGTTTCAGGTTTAATGAAGAATATTACTGCAGTAGTTTTCCACGTGTCAGAGATTGTGATCTTTCAGAGTTTAAGAGAACAGACCTATAGACGAATTGTAGGGTTTAGTCGTGTATCATGGGAATAGTTTAACTGGAGTCGGCTTAACTCTCCAACAAAACATCCTGGAATTTCCAGACTTAATTTCGATACAAATCCTCCAGCTGTATTGGTTGGGTGTACCATGGAGTTTCCTGTGGGATCATATGTAGCTTGGGGTTTGATCTGGAGCTAGGCGACATTCTGCGCGTCCGTCATCATTTTGTTGCGAGGTGTCTGTAATTGAGCTTGGGCTATCGTGAGCTTGGTCTGTGAAGTTTTTACTCTTCCTGTGGTTCTTACACAATTCAGGGTAGGTAGTGACATTCGGGAAATATTTTAGCATTTTGAGATGATTAAATTGCAATTATGTGTAGGTCTTAGGCATGGCATCCTCCGGCGACAAAGGCATAGATGCTGGAGCATTGACAAAGACATGAGGAATAATGGGATTTAGGTATTCGCAGGATGTGAACTAAATAGTTAATCATCTTGACACCTTAGATTAAACGAATGGCAGACATAAATGACTGATTATTCGGGATGTAGGCGAGAAGTCAGCCTGACATCATTACAAATTTAGGGCATTTATGACAGGGAGAGTTAATGGGATAAGAGGTCATTGTATGAATTTCAGTTGTCCATATTTCATTACATTCTGATGCACCAATATATATGTTTGACTTGCCACATTTTTGCTCCAAAATTTGTGTTGGAAATATTAAGCATTGCACTACGTTCGGCAATAACACATTTGATTTCACCTTTGATATTGCACCTGTAAAAAAAATAATTCAGGGTTGAGAAATCTCTATTTTTGAAAGAAAAATGTTTACGTCTGTTGTGATGTATAGATCACATCAGATTTTGCAGGGAGTAAATGAGGGAAGTGCAGGGGTATGTACCGGGGGAGTAATCAAGAGTACCGGGGAATACCCGAAGGGATGACAGGAGAATGTAAAATGATTAGCGGGGTGCATAGGTTAGTAGCTGCAAGGAATTATAGAGAGTTTGCAAAAACAACTCAGCAATTAAACCCCGTCAGCTAACCAAAGCACTGCCCAAAAACTCCCACAAAAAAGTCGTGGGAAATAAATGAGGACCTTTTTCACTACTCAACGGAATATGTGAGGAATCCGTGCCGTATGTGGTAGGATAAATTTCGAAGAATATATTGGCAAAATTAAGGGGATTGTTTTGGGAGTTCTTGATAAGGTATTTTGGCGACTCGAACGAGCACGAAATGAAAGCGACGTTTTCCAATATCTCTACAACTACCGAAAAAATAGTTAATTTGTATCTCAGTGTGTATGATATCCTCGCACCATCTCCCAATGTGCCGCCACATTTAAGTATCCGGTGCCTCCGCATCGCACCAGATACCATACATCTGGATGTCGCCTGATTTGCCATTTGTACATGCATCTGCTATCCGTACTGGCCGGCATGAAGCTTCTGCATCTGCACGAGCCTTGTCACGTGACAGTCGACACCTATGTACCTCCGCATCGCCTGATCCAAACCCGTGCATCTCGCTTCGCCTGATCCGAACGCCGTGCATCTCCGCTTCGCCTGACCATTCACCGGCGCACCTCCGCGCCGGCAGATCTGCGAGAAGCTACACAGCGGCGCCAGCTACGTCTGGGACGACGAGATGTCCGTGCCGTACATGGTGGATGGCGACCAGTGGGTCGGCTTCGACGACGAGCGCGCCATCCGCCTCAAGATGGACTTGATCCGGGACATGGACCTGGGCGGCGCCATGGTGTGGTCGGTCGACATGGACGACTTCGCGGCGGCCGCCTGTGGGGGCGCCAAGTACCCGCTCATGACGGCCATGCGGTGAGTGAAGTAGCCCGCTGCCCGTGCAGTACGCAGGCCATGCGGTGAGCTGCCCGTGTAGGACAGCCATGTGGTGAGCTGCCCGTGTAGGACGGCCATGCGGTGAGCTGCCCGTGTAGGACAGCCATGCGGTGAGCTGCCCGTGTAGGACGGCCATGCGGTGAGCTGCCCGTGTAGGACGGCCATGTGGTGAGCTGCCCGTGTAGGACGGCCATGCGGTGAGCTGCCCGTGTAGGACAGCCATGCGGTGAGCTGCCCGTGTAGGACGGCCATGCGGTGAGCTGCCCGTGTAGGACGGCCATGCGGTGAGCTGCCCGTGTAGGACAGCCATGTGGTGAGCTGCCCGTGTAGGACGGCCATGCGGTGAGCTGCCCGTGTAGGACAGCCATGCGGTGAGCTGCCCGTGTAGGACGGCCATGCGGTGAGCTGCCCGTGTAGGACAGCCATGCGGTGAGCTGCCCGTGTAGGACGGCCATGCGGTGAGCTGCCCGTGTAGGACGGCCATGCGGTGAGCTGCCCGTGTAGGACGGCCATGCGGTGAGCTGCCCGTGTAGGACGGCCATGCGGTGAGCTGCCCGTGTAGGACGGCCATGCGGTGAGCTGCCCGTGTAGGACGGCCATGCGGTGAGCTGCCCGTGTAGGACGGCCATGCGGTGAGCTGCCCGTGTAGGACGGCCATGCGGTGAGCTGCCCGTGTAGGACGGCCATGCGGTGAGCTGCCCGTGTAGGACAGCCATGCGGTGAGCTGCCCGTGTAGGACGGCCATGCGGTGAGCTGCCCGTGTAGGACAGCCATGCGGTGAGCTGCCCGTGTAGGACGGCCATGCGGTGAGCTGCCCGTGTAGGACAGCCATGCGGTGAGCTGCCCGTGTAGGACGGCCATGCGGTGAGCTGCCCGTGTAGGACGGCCATGCGGTGAGCTGCCCGTGTAGGACGGCCATGCGGTGAGCTGCCCGTGTAGGACGGCCATGCGGTGAGCTGCCCGTGTAGGACGGCCATGCGGTGAGCTGCCCGTGTAGGACGGCCATGCGGTGAGCTGCCCGTGTAGGACGGCCATGCGGTGAGCTGCCCGTGTAGGACGGCCATGCGGTGAGCTGCCCGTGTAGGACGGCCATGCGGTGAGCTGCCCGTGTAGGACGGCCATGCGGTGAGCTGCCCGTGTAGGACGGCCATGCGGTGAGCTGCCCGTGTAGGACGGCCATGCGGTGAGCTGCCCGTGTAGGACGGCCATGCGGTGAGCTGCCCGTGTAGGACAGCCATGCGGTGAGCTGCCCGTGTAGGACGGCCATGCGGTGAGCTGCCCGTGTAGGACGGCCATGCGGTGAGCTGCCCGTGTAGGACGGCCATGCGGTGAGCTGCCCGTGTAGGACAGCCATGCGGTGAGCTGCCCGTGTAGGACGGCCATGCGGTGAGCTGCCCGTGTAGGACGGCCATGCGGTGAGCTGCCCGTGTAGGACGGCCATGCGGTGAGCTGCCCGTGTAGGACGGCCATGCGGTGAGCTGCCCGTGCAGTGCGCAGCGGTGTCGTGGAGCTCTAAAATGTGCGCGGAAACCAGCGCCTAGTGGACGTTCGCTTTGACCTGCTCGGGCAGGATTTTGACTTGCAGGATTTTGACTTCCCGAATTGACGTCCGTGAAGTAAGACTGCATTCAGTCATAGTCTCAGACTCCATAGTTAATTTAATATGAACAATACTGTATTCTCATTTTATTATCATGGAATAAGTTTTGCAGGAATTGCTTTTTCTTCTTCTGATTTTGCCATCTTTTACCAGCAACATTCTTGACATCTTCCGAGGTCATAGACAGTTTTGACGTCTAGGACTCACCCCCTCCACTTCATGGAAACTTAATTACAGAACAATTGTGCACAGTGACACTGTCACTACCAGTCACCATTGTCAGTGTCACCAGTGTCACCACCAGTCACCAGTCACCAGTCAACATTGTCAGTGTCACTAGTCACTGGACTGGCCACAAGACGCCCGTCGTGAAGTCAGCAGGTGTCGTGCTCGAAGTGCGGTAGACGCTGCTCGTTAGCCTTGGCCTGCCTTGACCGCCTGACCATTCAGCGTGAGGACGCGATTTGTCGCGGATCAGTCGAGCGGGTCTTCAGGCAGCCGAAGTCGTACCTGCATCCGGCCACAAGTACAACGCAAAGCCGATCATCAATGGCAGCGATACAGAGGTGTCGATTCGGTGCGACCTTCCTTGGATTAAAGGCCGAGCCGTTATACGGACACCTGTGGACAACCCTATGTATCACTGAACTTCGGAGCTATAGTGCGGACGCCTGTGGTCACCCTATGTGCCCTATGTAGCACTTGCAGCCGTCACCGAAACACAAATGTCTCTCAAATCTCTCAACTGTACTTGAACGTGCTTACCACTTGCTTTCAGAGAGGAGCTGCTGGATATTCCGCGTGAAGACAACATGAAGGACATCGACTGGTCCAAGGTCGCCCGGGCCAGGGTCCCGCCGGCATCCGAGACGTCGCCACTTGTGAGCCAGCTCACCCTCGACGACCTCATCGCCATCTTGAAGGCGCAAGGTGATGCGCGCTTATGCGCGGTGCCGGATGAACGCGAGGGCCGGAGACTGTGGAGCTGCCGGCGTGGAGTCTGGCGTCGCCGTCCACACCATCGTCCGCAGCGGACGGCTGTGGTGGGGTAGCGACACCGCAAACAGAGGTCGTTACGGCCAAGACGCGTGGTGGGCTGGTCACGGGATTCCTTGCTTGCATGCTGCTTTGTGTGTGCTGGAATAGGCTCGCTCGGGTCTTGTACTCACTCGTAATCCTTTGTGTGTGTGTGTGTGTTTAGTGTGTGTTTTATTAGCGCTGATTGTGCGGCAACCATTCACAATACGATTTCGTACAAATTCAGACGTTCTTGAGCACACGAGCCGGACCAATGTCCAATGTTGTATTCAGCCTGACTGCGGTTAGTTATTGTTAGTTATTGTGGTTTAGGGTCCCATCGACTGCATAGTTCATATAGCGCCCATAGCACCCATAGCCTGACCGCGGATGTGGTGGAACCTCTGGCGTGTAGCAGGTGCGCAGCAGACCATTGCCAGGGGAGGCCGCTTCCAAACTGAAGTTCCGGATCCGCCAGCTGGCTTCCACAAAAGCTTCCATGGAAACATGTGCAGCTATGTTGTTCGAATGCAATTTTACCACACCGTGTTTGCTGGGGGATGCGCACTTTAGCCAGCGTTTGTGATTTTTACCAGAACTAACCGAAGCGATCCAAATGGCTTCCCCTTGACTGCGCTACTTGTGTTGAAGCATCAATGAGAAATGTGCGCAATATCCATTTAAACACCTAGTATGGCGCGTGGGATTTCAGTTAGCGACATATTTGACATCCTGTCCGGTTTCAGGCATTACGCCAGATCTGGCATCCCTGGGACAGCTGCACACTCAGCTTACCCGCTCACAGGGCGGCACCAGAAGCGGAGTGGCAAACTCGGCCCAACTAGACCCCTTTACCGACAACCGTGAGTACATCTTCTGTGCCGGACAGGGCACAGGGCAGGGTCAGGGAGTGAGTGGCATGCGTACAGCTAACGTTTCCTTCCGACACTGCACTGTCAAGTTTACTTATAAATCAAGCCACTCAGATTAAGAAAGCAAGATTAGACTCTGTTGCTCAGGGTGACGCTCATCTCACCGGTCCGGATTGTCAGAGCAAGCTGCTGGTAACTGTGGTCAATTTACGGTGGGCGGGGGGGGAGACCAGCGACCAAAGCTTTGCAACCAAAACGTTTCGTTTGTTCTTCACGCAGGGAAGTAAAACTAGCGTGGACGTTGCCACTGACTATGGAATGGGGAAGAGGATGTGGTTGAAGTTCGAATTTTTTTCTTCACGCAACGGCATAGGCGCAATACCAAATTCCATGAAGTGTGGGGAACGCTTCCCTCCATCCCTCCCCCACCCCCACCCCCACCCCTACCGATGCGACGCTGATGAAAACAGGCAGCAACGGCTACCGCGATGCATTGCCAGCAAACATCTGCAGTTGATTTCTCGACATACCACTGGGTCATCCCATCCAGCCAGAACTCAGCGTCCCGTCCATGCCGACAGTGTGTCCGACAGTCTCCCGACATGCCGACAGTGTGTCCGACAGTCTCCCGACATGCCGACAGTGTGTCCGACAGTCTCCCGACATGCCGACAGTGTGTCCGACAGTCTCCCGTCCATGCCGACAGTGTGTCCGACAGTCTCCCGACATGCCGACAGTGTGTCCGACAGTCTCCCGACATGCCGACAGTGTCTCCGACAGTCTCCCGACATGCCGACAGTGTGTCCGACAGTCTCCCGACATGCCGACAGTGTGTCCGACAGTCTCCCGACATGCCGACAGTCTCCCGACATGCCGACAGTGTCTCCGACAGTCTCCCGACATGCCGACAGTGTGTCCGACAGTCTGCCGACATGCCGACAGTGTCTCCGCCGAAGGTGTTCTGCTACGTGACCAGCTGGGCGCGGGACCGGCCGGGACGCGGTCGCTTCACGCCCGCCTACCTCAACCCCAACCTCTGCACGCACGTGGTCTGGGCGTTCGGTCAGATCCAGCGTGGACGCATCGAGCTGCCGGCCGGCGACCTGGACCGGCGGGACGAGGACAGCGACTACCAGCAGATGCTGCGGCTGAAGGACGCCAACCCCAGTCTGAAGGTCAGCGTTTATCCTGACCTGAATCCATTCTCGAGGGCATCTGCTCACATACGCACCGCATACTCTCCCATTCTCGGCCTGCCGGCATGCATGCTTCGTATGCATGGTTCTAGAACGACGGAATGATCGTTCTGAGGATCGTTTCGAGGATCGTTTCGATCAACATCTCAAAAATAGAACATGGGTGCAATTGTCGTTCAGCCCCAGCGCGTGGCCGGCAGCGCGTGCTTCCGAATCTCACCTTCCCTCAAGATGATCATCTGGCCCCACCTGTGTTCGTGTGCCTATGCGTCCTACTTGGCCAGATTATGTTGTCTTTGAGTCGTTAGATTCTGCTGTCGTTAGGTCGCTAGATTCTGCTGTCTTTTGGTCGTTAGATTATGTTGTCTTTGTGTCGCCAGATTATGCTGTCTTTATGTCGCCAGATTATACTGTCTTTGTGTCACCAGATTATATTGTCTTTGTGTCGCCAGATTCTGCTGTCGCTCGGCGGCTGGGCGGTGGAGCCTGCTACCTTCCAACAGCTGACCGCCAGCGAGTACAAGATGAACACCTTCGTGTACGACGCCGTCGACACCATCCGTAGCCTGAAGCTGGATGGGCTGGAGATATATTGGGAGTATCCCAGGTCAGTGCGTCATCCCATGATCTATTCTGCTCCAATCTAATGACACCTTGCCAGCTTCATAGATGTCCAGACAAAATGCAAATGCAAATTAAGATAATACGAGACAATGATGAGCTTAGAGGAATAATATCTCACAAACAATCCGAAATTGAACATAATAAATATAGAACTACAATTTTCCCTTGAATAAAGTCGTCTTCAGTGAGAATCATGACTCCCACATCCCCGGATCCACACGTACCACCCCTCCTGATAAAACTAAGCCAGCATTGAGATGTTTTCTGCAGTTTGCAGCAATTCTGTATTTATGTTTTATGAATAGAAGAAAAGTTGCTTCAGAAGTATCCTTTAAACCGTTGCATTCGACTTGCGATGAAATTGTTCAAATGGGACCTGTTTCCGATCCACCAAGTTATCCAGCCACTCTCAGGATGATTTAGCCCCCCATGCCGGGTGACTGGAGCTGCCACTGGCTAACGGCGTCCGTGCTGACCCCGTGTCCACCAGTGGCCCACGCGACAGGCTGGAGTTCCGACCCGTGTCCACCTCCACCAGTGGCCCCCGCGACATACTGGAGTTCTGACCCGTGTCCACCTCCACCAGTGGCCCCCACGACAGACTGGAGTTCTGACCCGTGTCCACCTCCACCAGTGGCCCCCGCGACAGGGACGCATTCTCGGCTCTGCTGCGCGAGTTTCACCTCGCCTTCGACAGCGAAGCAACAGCCAACCGCAAGCCGCGCCTCCTGCTCACCGCCGCTCTGCCCGCCCACCCGGACGTCATTTATGCCGGGTATGACGTCATCGGACAGCATCCGCAATGCTAGCGTAAACTGGTGACGTGGGATCGTCTTCTGCGCGCTGGTGGAAAAGATGGTTAAAGTACATCCGAAAATGTATAATCCAATGCCATACTGCTGAGGGAATCCCCACTTCACTGGCTAATTTTTGATTGATATGCCATGGGAGATGATGAACATAGCTGTAAATTTTCTGACAGAAAACTCACAGCAGACGCACATATTTATCATGTGCTGCGAACAGTCCTCTTTTGTAATCACCAATATTTTGTTTTTAATGGTTGTACAATTACACTTAGCGAAATTGTCGTACATGGACGCTACCATTTCCCCTGCCCGTGGTGGTTTTAGGAAGTCTCGTGATTTTTGCTTACATGGCTCCTTTGATTTCGTTTTTAATGGTTCAACAATTTGACCTAGCGAAATTGTTGTGTATGGACATTCTTATTTTCCTAAACCACGGTGCTTTAGCCGGTCTCATGTTCTAACTTGCATAACTACATTGATTGCTTCTTGATTGCGAGCCTAGCATCCCTTCCATTTGGCATGCGATTCTCATCCCCATAGAGCCTGCTAGAAACGACGTCTCGGCTGTAATTCAGCGATCGGCCTTCCTGCAGGTACGACATACCGGAGATTTCGAAGCACCTAGACTTCCTGAACGTGATGACGTACGACATGCACGGCGCCTGGGACACGACCGTGGGCCACAACGCCCCGCTCTACCCGCTGGACAGCGCCTCCAAGGCTGAGCAGAGGCTGACTGTGGTGAGTCGTCCGGGTCACTGCCAGAGGCGGATATAAGGGGTGGCGGGGGGGGGACTGGGAGCATGTGTCCCTCTCATAGAAAAGGCACCCCTCTGGCCGGGAAAACGCGCCATTGATGAGACGGCTCAGTGCACCCCTTCCCCGCTCAACGGCTATGTCTGGCAAAAGCACCCTCCCAGGGAATAGGCGCACCATTGAGAGGAAAAGCCCCCACCTAAATCCCTTAGTGTACCTAAGTCCCTTAGCGAATGTTCACCCTAAGGCGCCCCTCCAGGGGATTCCGCAATGACGCTCCTCCAGACGAGTGGCTCCTCCTGGAAATGTCTGGATTCTCCAGTGGTCACTGTGTGGAGTCATTGTGAGCCACTGTATGGAGTCATTGTGAACCACTGCTGTAGGCCACTGTAGGGAACCACCCGAGTCGCTGTCGGGAGGCGCTGCTGGTAGCTGAGGGAATCACTCGCTGAAGGAATCACTCGCTGAGGGAATCACTCGTTGAGGGAATCACTCGCTGAGGATCGTCACAGGGAGTCGCTCAGTTGATTGAAAGAGAATAACAGTGCGCGTGAGAAGTAGACATGGCTCTTTATATCGCAGTGCTGACATGGACAAGTGCTAAATTGTTCCTACAGCCACACAAATTGGTACTTTTTATGACAGGTGCGGGAATTGATTATCAAACGGTGACTTTGTGTAGCCCTACCTTGATGTCCATGGTATCAAGGTAGGGTATCACACTGTGATCCCACTGCCCAGTGGGATCACACGCGACCGCCGAACTGGGCCGTCAGAGCAGGCTGGCCTCACCTAAGCTTAGTCCTTCTTGTATCAATCGGTGGTATCTCGTTCAAATACACCGGCTGATGGGTGTCCTTAACCCGGTTTAACGTGATCTTTCACCGACCTCGTATGAAACGTGGACGCTGCGCAGAGGTGGCCGTGCTCCTGTGTGCCCGTGACCTGACCTGTGCCGGCGGGCAGGACGGCGCCCCTGCTCCTGTGTGCCCGTGACCTGACCTGACCTGTGCCGGCGGACAGGACGGCGCCATGCGTGCGCTGGTGCGTGAGGGCGCGCCGCCCGAGAAGACCATGGTGGGCCTGGCGACGTACGGCCGCTCGTTCACGCTCAACGACTCGGCTCTGTACGACATCGGCGCGCCGGTGGCCGACGCCGGCGCCGCGGGCGCCTACAGTCAGGAGCCGGGCTTCGCCAGCTACTTTGAGGTCAGGCACTGGGGCTGAGCGTGAGGAAGTGGCCGCTGTGCTAGTCCTGTATGACAGGACAGGACAGGACGTGGTGACTGTGTTTGTCCAATCTGACAGGGCAGGACAGGACAGGACAGGACAGGATAGGACAAGACAGGACAGAGCAGGACAGGACGTGGTGACTGTGTTTGTCCAATCTGACAGGGCAGGACAGGACAGGACAGGACAGGACAGGACAAGACAGGACAGGACAGGACAGGACGTGGTGACTGTGTTTGTCCAATCTGACAGGGCAGGACAGGACAGGACAGGATAGGACAAGACAGGACAGAGCAGGACAGGACGTGGTGACTGTGTTTGTCCAATCTGACAGGACAGGACAGGACAGGACAAGACAGGACAGAGCAGGACAGGACGTGGTGACTGTGTTTGTCCAATCTGACAGGGCAGGACAGGATAGGACAAGACAGGACAGAGCAGGACAGGACGTGGTGACTGTGTTTGTCCTGTCTGACAGGACAGGACAGGACAGGACAAGACAGGACAGAGCAGGACAGGACGTGGTGACTGTGTTTGTCCAATCTGACAGGACAGGACAGGATAGGACAAGACAGGACAGAGCAGGACAGGACGTGGTAGCTGTGTTTGTCCTGTCTGACAGGACAGGACAGAACAAGACTGGACAGGGCAGGACAGGACAGGACGTGGTGGCTGTGTTTGTCCTGTCTGACAGGACAGGACAGAACAAGACCGGACAGGGCAGGACAGGGCAGGACGTAGTGGCTGTGTTTGTCCTGTCTGACAGGACAGGACAGAACAAGACCGGACAGGGCAGGACAGGACAGGACGTAGTGGCTGTGTTTGTCCTGTCTGACAGGACAGGACAGAACAAGACCGGACAGGGCAGGACAGGACAGGACGTAGTGGCTGTGTTTGTCCTGTCTGACAGGACAGGACAGAACAAGACCGGACAGGGCAGGACAGGACAGGACGTGGTGGCTGTGTTTGTCCTGTCTGACAGGACAGGACAGAACAAGACCGGACAGGGCAGGACAGGACAGGACGTAGTGGCTGTGTTTGTCCTGTCTGACAGGACAGGACAGAACAAGACCGGACAGGACAGAACAAGACCGGACAGGGCAGGACAGGACAGGACGTAGTGGCTGTGTTTGTCCTGTCTGACACCGTGTGCCACGTGGTGACGTCGGCTGGTTCTGGATGTGTTGTAGGATGTTGGGAGCTATAGGTTCGTGCTTTTCGTTCGTTCGGAATAACATTAACATTCGAATAAATCAAAATGTTACAACAATTCCCGTGCAGAACTTAAGTAGTGCGAATGGTCGTGACCACACTATGATCAGCTTCCATTGATAGTCATGTTTGTTGCCGAACATTCAGACGTCAAGTTGCCTTAGACATGGGAAGGAACACTTCTCGGAAGTGAATACCTTCCCACAGGGATGCTAGAATCGGGTGGGGGCACCGAGCCATGGCCACACAATTCGCAGGAACCTCAAGCATCAATATCATGCGCGCTAGATGGAGATTATCGACCTTAAAGTCACTCGGTCCTCTTCACTTCTTTGGACGACCCAACGGTCCTGCTACAAGGGGTGTAGTTTTGTATGATTTTGGGAGGGCACTTGCCCCTCCCCCGACAATCGTGTTTATGCCCCCAATAATTTCAACTTTTAACATGGGACCCTTTCCGATATATCCCTCAATCCATTTGCGCCCACCCATTGCCTTCATACGTTGTGCCCCCCCAATCATTTTCAGACACCTAGACCTTTGGGCATGTTGACATGGTGCACATGCTGGCCATGGACATGTCGGCGCGTACCGTCGCATGGTCACCTCGGGAAGAAGAAGAAGAAGCCTGCGTTCTTCTACGATGCATCAGACTGCCAGGCCACTCGGCGCGTACCGTCGCATGGTCACCTCGGGAAGAAGAAGAAGAAGCCTGCGTTCTTCTACGATGCATCAGACTGCCAGGCCACTCGGCGCGACGTCGCAAAAAAACCCTCGTCACCTCGGGAAGAAGAAGAAGAAGCCTGCGTTCTTCTACGATGCATCAGACTGCCAGGTCGCTCGACGTCGCCAGCCTCTCACGCCGGCTGGTCGCCGGCGGGCCCGCTAACCCCGCCGGCTGTGGGATTCGAACCCACGACCTTACGATCAAAAGCCGAACACCGCCCCGACTGAGTCACCGCGACGCCTGGTCACCCCGTTGTCTGACACTCCTGCACGCAGGTGTGCGACTTCCTCGACAACGAGAACGCCACCCTGGTCTGGGACGACGAGCAGATGGTGCCGTTCGCCTTCAACGGAGACCAGTGGCTCGGCTTCGACGACGAGAAGTCCCTGTCTATCAAGGTAGGTCATGTCCGGGCCAGGGGCGGACACGGGGTCACTGGGGGCTGTCCCCCGGCCATGGAAAAACGGCGCACCTCCGATCGGAAGGACTCCCTTAGACTAGACTGCCTTAGAGCAGACTGCCTTAGGGCAATGCTAGAGTTCCTCCGCCGACTCAGCATGTTTTTCAGCCAAAGAATGTTTTTCAGCCCCTCTCAGATAAAAATGTACCCATTCGGTATGCCTTCGAGTGCAACCTCACCTACAGCACTCCCACCCCCGCTCGGCGAATTTTGAGTCAAAGGCGTCCCTCCAAGGACTTTGTGTTCCTCATGAGATTTCCTGGATGCACCCCGGCTCCGGGCACATATCAGGCGGAGTGCCATATCCGCAGGTGGAGTGTCATGTCCGCAGATGGAGTGCCATGTCCGCAGGTGGAGTGTCATGTCCGCAGGTGGGGTGTCATGTCCGCAGGTGGAGTGTCATGCCCGCAGGTGGAGTGCCATGTCCGCAGGTGGAGTACCATGTTAACAGGTGGAGTGTCATGTCCGCAGGTATAGCGCCATGTTTACAGGTTGATAGCCAAGTCCGCAGGTGGGATGTCATGTCCGCAGGTGGAACGCCATGTTCACAGATGGAGTGCCATGTCCGCAAGTGTAGCGTCATGTTCACAGGTGGAGTGCCATGTCGGCAGGTGGAGTGGCTCAGGAAACTGGGGTTCGGCGGCGTGCTGGTGTGGTCGGCCGACCTGGACGACTTCCGCGGAGCCTGTGGCACCGGCTCCTACCCGCTGATGCACGCGGTGCAGACGGCGCTGGCCGGGTACCGGGTGCCCTACACGTACGACGGTGGTCCCGCCTCTTCCCGGCCCGGCGCGTCACAGGCGAAGGCAGACCGTGAGTAAAGTAAAGAGTAGTCGAGGACCGAACACTCCCCAGGGCGATATATCACAGCCGCTAAAGCAGACCGTGAGTAAAGGCGGGGTGTAGTCGAGGACTGAACACGCCCCAGGGCGATATATCACAGGCTGAGGCAGACCGTGAGTAAAGACGGGGTTGTAGTCGAGGACCGAACACGCCCCAGGACGGCGTATCACGGGCTGACGATGTGTTTCCCTGTCGGCTGACAGTGTGTTTCCCTGACGGCTGACGGTGTGTTGCTCTGACGGCTGACGGTGTGTTGCCCTGACGGCTGACGGTGTGTTACCCTGACGGCTGACGGTGTGCTTCCCTGACGGCTGACGGTGTGTTGCCCTGACGGCTGACGGTGTGTTGCAGCCAATGAAGTGGTGTGCACCAACGACGAAGGTGAGGTCACCTTCCACCGGGACGCCCTGGACTGCAAGCACTACTACCTGTGCCAGGGCACCGTGCGCCACCACATGCCCTGCCCCAGCGATCTGGTCTTCAACGAAGCCGAGTCGGTCTGCGACTGGCCATCCAACGTGGAGGCCTGCTGGGCCTACACAACGCCTCCAGTCTGAGTGCGCGCTGCTGCCATCTGTGGGTGGTCAAATGAGTTGTGACCGCTCACTTCTGCCATCTGTTGGCGGTGATATGAACCGGTGGTGGCTGTGAAGTACCAACAGTCATCACAGGTGAAGGAGCTACGAGGGTCGCGATGATTATCTTCGGATGTAGCGGACCTATACTGTAGGCCCTTTTCATCAAGTACTGCACAACTGCTGCCGTCCATGACAGATTTGAGTACGATACGTATCATTGTTCCATCCTTGACCGATGTGAGTACGTTGCGGATCATTGCTCCATCCCTGACCGATGGGAGGAGCCTGTGGCTGTCGTAGTGCTGCCACCGGAAGTGACGTGGCCTGACGACGCTGTTATTTATCCGTCGCCGTCAAAGCTGAGACGACCGCAGCGTCAGCGGCGCTCGCGGTCGTCATTATCATTGCCTCTCGGCTCTCTCGCCCGGATAATCGTGTGGATCCAAGCTGCGGTTCCCTTTGGCACGCTTATCAAGAAAGCTTATCAACGGATGGAATAAACCAGCAAGGGTTGTGAGAAATTTGAGAAAGTTCTGGGTAATTTATACCGTATATTTTAGTCGAGAACGGCCCGAAGCGACGGCCGTGGGAGTGATGTTTGACAAACGTACTCTTTTATGCAAGCTTGTCTCCCTTCGGCCTCAAACCACGATATTTGTTAATGGATGATATGCAATGCGTATTACAGGGCAATTGCGTAGAGTAATAAAACGTCTCAGAAGCTACATGCTGGCCAGGGGCGGATGAAGACTGGGTACAACCTTTGGTCCTTCGGGTATGTGGAATCGAACAGTCTGTGCGTAAGCAGTTGCGCGCAGTTCTGACGAATTTCTCGGCACGTGATAGTCTAGGGGACTTTCTCTGTGACGTTCTGCGATACCGGCTGACGATCATCGGCCGTGTTGCTCTTGCATTGCGCTTTTGGCGAGTGGGAGAGCGAGGACACTGCGCACGGCAATACACATACGCAGTCGCGTGCCTCCGGAACAAGACTCGTCGTCCCGGGCAGGAGCAGGCCCCTGGCGCCGCCTCAGTCCGACTCCTGTCTCTGGATAACATGCTGCCGTGGTAAACAGATCCCGTAGCCAACCGCGCGGCTATCTGGCGCGTTGTAGCATCCCTATCTGGCCGGGCTGTAGCATCCCTATCAACAGTATTGTTGCCGGTCAGGGATCACACTAAAACACATTACCGTAAAAAATATCGAAAACCTTCCGGTAATTACATTCGGTCACGAACATTATCTCCGACAGACCTGGAAGCGTGATTGGAAACATGGCCTTGTCCTGGCTGTTTGTCGTCCAGAACATTATCCTCCAAATAAACTGATTTCGGCGTGGCAGAGTGCAGCGCGTCGGTGGAGGTGTGGCTCGCTTGATCAACAGCGATTCTGCTCCGAGACACGTCAGCTGCTGGAGCCGAGGGAGGCGGAGATGCTGAAGACGTTGCCAGCACTTGTTCCCGCAGCATGTTGCTGTCCTCCGGACTAGCGGTGGCGCTGACAGCAACAGTGGCGCCACTGCTCGACCAGCGGTATATATATATCTAAGGTATATTTGAACTAATTTTCACTGCAAAATGTTTTTAAGACATGGCACTGCTTCCACGCATGAACAAACAATACTTACCTTGCCGACCCTTGAACACCGCTCGGAGTTGGTGTTGGATCGGCGCCGAAAGTTGGCACCTCTCAAGTCGGTGAGCTAGGTCCAGCAGTGCTCTAGTTGCAGAAGCGCAATTCGCTCCCAGGAGGATGATTCCGTGGCATCAGCAGCTTGGCATATGTCCACGTATCGACAGTCCACATAGCGTGCATTACAGCTCAAGATAAGCCGATTACTTCTGCGCGAGAAGGTGACGCCATTACAGTAATGCATCCTTCCCAGCAGTAGTCAGCTCAAGATAAGCCGACTACTGCTACGCGAGAAGGTGACGCCATTACAGTAATGCATCCTTCCCACCACTCAATTAGTGTTGGACACTTGAAGAACGGCAGTTGGTCGCAGCTGGTCACCATGGTAGGTGCCGGCTGCCGCGCTTTGTACCTATTCGCCGAGCTGCTGTGTCTGCTCGGCCTGCTCGCGCTGTGTGTGGTCAAGGTGCAGCACTTCCTGTCGCAGCCGGTCGCCACCTCCGTGTCGTACGAGCCGGGCCGCCTGCCCAGCCTGACCATCTGCCACAAGCTGCACGACGAACAGGCGCTGCTCCGACTGCGCGCGCGACAGGAGCGCCGGCAGCTGCTGCTCGACGTCATCAGCTGCCTCCAGCAGCTGCGCACCGCCAGCCAAGCCGTCCAGGGGCTGCGGCAGGACAGCGGCAACAAAACCTTCGACGTGCATGTACTGGTACAGTTTGGCGATGCTTTCCATACTGTGGAGGACATACACAGGAGGAGGAGGTACACACTGGAGGAGGAGGTACACACTGAGTCCATGCAGCAGCTGAACGCCAGAGAGACACTTAAACGAGTAGTGAATACCTGTTGGCGTTCAATGGTTGCCACTGACCGATTCGTCAGCCTGTGCGATAAACTTCGTAGTCAGCAGATACTAGGCACCACCAGCGAAGACTCTGTGGCTAACGATACCGCCATACATGCGCTGCTAGACAAGATAGACATACACTACCAAGCGATGCTATATGCTATCGACGATCTGCATCAGGTCATTGACATCGGCGAGCTGAGCTACCAGACGCTGCTGAACAGCAGCCAGTCGGACCACCCGTCGCCGGCTGAGCTGCTGGTGGCTGGCGAGCTGCAGGTGGACCGGTTTGTGTTGAGCTGTTACCATGGCAGCGCCAGCTGCCTGCCGTCCGACGGCGGTGAGTGGCACCTGCTGCACATGCTGGAGCGGTCGGAGACGTGCTACACACTGCTGATGTCCGACTCAACCGCGACGAGCGTGGTGCTGGAGCTGAAGGGGTCCCACTGGATCGAGCCGGAAGCGACAGAATCGCCCGCCGAGGAGCGCAGAGTCGACCGTGTGGAAGCGTCGACAAGTGTGGAAGCCTCGGCAAGTGTGGAAGCGGTGACAGACGCCAGCGACATCCCTCATGCTGAGACAAGCACGACAGACAGCTCGCTGGAAGGGTGGACGCAGCCAACTTCGGAGCACTCGACAGACGTCTACCCGTCTGAGCCCACTTTCGATCATGCGGATGCCATGGAACCAACGAGGGAATGGCGAGACCTATGGGGTCATGCGGCGGATGAAGGGACTGGACTCTTAACGTTACCCCGAAGTGCCGCAGGAATGGGAACAATTGTCGCCATAAGAAGAGTTTTACCACCGCACGTGACTGGGCTAGGTATCTACCACCTCCCGGCCTTGGATCTCGACACAGTCCAGTGGATCATGTATTCGATCCTGCTGCACGCGGCTCCAGTACCGCTGCTGATCCCGTCGTCGGAGCTGCGCGAGCGCACGTTCGATATCTACGACCGACAGGACTGGGTGGAGGTGGATGTGCGGCAGGAGCAGCTGCGCACGCTGGACCGGCGCCGCCGGCCGTGCCGAGACGACGCCGCCTACAGCCTGTCGCGCTGTCTGCACGCGTGCCAGGCGGACGCGCACGCGCGCGCCGCCGGCTGCCACGTGCACGCCGTGTGGCCGACCGCGGCACGCCACGAGCTGGCCGCGTGCGCCAACGACTCGCAGCTGGCGGCGCTGCGGGCCGGCCCGGACCGGCCGGTCGTCTGGGACTGCCCGCTGCCGTGTCGGCAGGGCCGGGTGTCGGCCGTCGTGCAGGCCACGTCCCGGCACAGCGTCGACCGCGTCATCACGGTCATCGTGCGGCTCAACGGGCCCACGCTGGTCATCGAGGAGGACGTCGCCTACACGGTCTGGAGCCTGCTCACCGACTTCGGCGGCAACCTCGGCCTCACCATGGGCTTCTCGCTGCTGACGCTCGTGCAGCTGCTGAAGCACTCCGCCACAAGATTGGCGGCAGAGAGCAGGGCAGTCAGAAGTGGCAGCGATGCTGATGCACTTGATGAACGCGTCGAAATGATGTCGTCCGTCGCCTGAACGGCACACTGCTGTATCTCGAGACTAGCTCTTAGCTCTTCAGAATCAAAATGTACGATGTGCGAAGCAATTGCTGAAATTAAAGTTACGTCGAGTTTGTGCATGCTTCCCAACGGCAGACCTTCGGTTGCGACTTACCCGAAGATTGTCCTATTAGCGCCGAAGTCCTAACTTCGTGGTGGTTGCTCTCGGTCCGTCGACGCTCTGCTGTCGCTTTGATGTCGCTCTGTTGTCGCTCCGTTGTCGCTCCGTTGTCGCTTTGTTGTCGCTTTGTTGATTGCGTCGAGTACAATGGGAGCGCGCTCTCTAAGCCACTTCATGCACCTCCTAGCCTGGCTTTAGTGACCAAATATGCTGATAAGGTACATTTGACCAAATATGCTGATATATTTGTTACCCATATGTATTGACCCTACGGATTTGTCGCAAAATGTGGTGGTTCGAAAGAGGGCTTTGACCAGGGCTCGGATTTGGTGATGAGAGGGCCGCTGACTTGGGTATCAATTTTGGGATGGAGTACGGAGCAGATGGCGAGGAGTTGTTTTGTTGACCGGAAGACGTGGACACGACGGAAATATACGTCTTCGTAGACATGCTAAATGATCACGTGACCACCAGCACTGTAGAGGTATGGTTCGGTGGTCAAGGGAGTACGAGTGTCAGCGGACTTGGTGGGTTCCGGTTGTGAGGCTTTGGTTGGCGTGGTCAGGCTTGGGTTTGGGTCAGCGGCACCGAGAGCGATGGCTTGGTCTGATGGGGTATCCTGGTGCGTGGTTTTTGGACAATAAGGGATCGACGAAGCACAGAGGCTTCCATGGCGTCATCTAAAGAAATTGATCGACGTGTGACATCAGCGGCGGTATCAAGAGGGAGAGAAGCAGGACTGAAGTACCAAGTTAACCGAATATCATCAGCAGTGGTAAATGGGGGGGAATCAGAATCGGAAACCGGTGAAGAGCTGGGGTAAATATTCTCTTTCCGCTTCTTTCCCATCGTGTGGAGATAATAAACGTACCTAACTAAATATACAGAAACACAAAGAATAAAATGTTAAACGCCAAAAAAAACCGACGTAAATGATGGATGCCAATGCGCTAGAAAACGAAACAGACGTGACGAGCGTTATTGCATCTAGTCCAGAAATCGCACCTCAACGACCATGGTCGTATGCCGATTCACACATACTTCGGACCACGGTAAACGTTGTGACGGTCCGTCGTAAGGCGGCGTCCTGGCTGCAGGGACCGCAACCGCGCACCGCCGACGTGCTCGGAACAACAACCACTAACGCCATCGACGTCACGTGGGAATGACTGAGTTCAAGGTGTCTGGCTCCCGCCATTTATGACGCCCTTGCGTCCTCGCGCGGGTACCAGCGGCGCAACAGCCACATGTGACGTAGCATGAGGTGACGTAGGGTCACGTGACGTGACGTGCAGTGGCGTCTGACGACCCGTCTGGTGTTGCATACACCGCGGATGTAGATGCCGGGCACGCCGGGCTCTCCCCTGTGTGGGCGGAGCCATTAGCCGTGATTGTGCATAACGTGCGTCGTGAACCACCCAATAAGCAAACAAACACACAAACAGCACCATGCTATTTATACTCCTGAGCAGAGACGCACCCATTCGTAGACCCAGCCCAACTTCAACCATGAACACACATCACGTGCTGACGTCACCGACCGTCACGCCACTGGAGCTGTGACGTCACTTCATTGCTGTGGGAGTTGCCCCGGTAGTGCCTGCGAGCGAGCTCCTTGGCAAGCCTATAGGCTCCTGAATGATGATACTGGGTATCCGGTGTAGTCACAGTTCAAAGACTGCTCATTGAGGTCGACAACATTCTATGCATGTCCCTGACAATACATGGCTCGAGTCGCTTGGCGCCCACGCGTTTATACCCCGGCTGGGAGGATCAGTTGGCAACTGGCCCGATAAGGCCGGGGACGAGCTACCGGGACGGCCGTGTCGATGCATTGACCGCACGTAAAACTCTCTGTCGACATTCTATCGTTAAACTGCACTTCCTGGATCGGGTGGTGGTGCCAGGGTTCGCGCAACAAGCTTTGCTTAACAACAAAATCCTGGGCCATGAAGCCACCCCGCAACAATTCTGACTCAATTTTTGTTTTGTAGACATGCCACCCTCTCAGCTCGGTGGTGTTCAGAAATCATCGGAGATGTTTGGGTCACTGTCGCGCGAACTTAGGTCGCGTCGGATCGCACTCGGCAGACATCGGACCGGCACCTCGAAACCTGAGGTAATTGGAGTCTCATCGATTACATACGAGGCATTAACACACGGATCGTGTTAGGGTGTCAGGATCATCCGTTCGCCGTGTACCAGGCTTTTAAGCTGCCGTTCATGTAGAAGCCACACATATAAAAGCCGTCCATGTAGAGCCGCCCATATAGAAGCCGCCCATGCAGAAGCCGCCCATGTAGAAGTTGCCCATGTGCCACAGTCGCCTGACATCATAGAAATGACGTCAGCACGTCAGACAGCGCCAGGGCAGATCTTGTCCCCCACGTTATCCGACATCACTTCAGGCCACTCAGTGTATCAAGACCGGGTCTTCAGGGCACTTCAGCTGGTCACCTGAGAGCACCAGGGGTCATGGTCCCCGGCGGAATAATCCCGAGGTCATCGACCCTGGATACACTGCGAACCCAAGTACGGTGATGTCGACAACACGATCGGCAACCTTCTGGTGTGCATGAATATAAGTCACCGAAGTTCACCGAAGTTCACCGACTTCCCCGAAGTTCACCGAAGTTCACCGAAGGCCACCCAAGTTCACCAGAGGTCACCAGAGGTCACTAGAACTGAAGAGGCGTGTCCATCGGGCTCTTCAGCAGCTCCTGTAGCTCGGCCAGGTCGACGCTTTTGATCAGCTCCGCTATACTGTGCTCCTGTTCGCGTGCCGCCCCGGCGGTGACCTTGGCGCCGAGTCCACGGTGGCACGCGCCGGCCCTCTCCGGCGGCGGGCTCAAGCTGCCCACGTCGGCCAGGAAGCTGCGGTAGCCGCCCGAGTCCCGCGGGGCCGGCAGCCGCGACACGTCCGACAGGTCCAGCGGACCCGGCCGCCGCCCGGAGAGTGCCGCGGGCGGGGTCACGGCCCGGGCGGGAGTCGCCGCCCGGCTCATGACAGGGGTCACCACAGGGGTCACGACAGGGGTCAAGACAGGGGTCACGACAGGGGTCACGACAGGGGTCACGACAGGGATCACGACAGGGGTCACGACAGGGGTCATCGCCGGCGACGTGGCGGCGTCGGTGGCCGGCGGAGCGTGTTCAGGTGTTGACCGGCAGTACACCGCGATACCTGTGGTGAGTGCCAGAAGACCCCGCGAGAAAGGCAGAGAGAAAGGGAAACAAGTTATAGGCGGCGTATGTACAGCATTGGTGAAACACCATTGCAGCAGCGTGTGCTATTTCCTTGATACGTCCTATATTTTCCGAGTACAACCATGCTTTGAGCATTGTGCAGGCGGATGGCCTTTTGAAGCCCATTACACCACGTATTTTTCTTTAAAATATACATGTTCACATTAACCGTCGTATTACACTTTGAATGTTTCAACTAACTTCGAACATTATCCAGAGTAATGAGCAATAAGGGGGTCGCAACCGCCTTGATGAACTCACTAAGTCTGTCTACTCCTCCTCGTCAATATGCTTCTTAAGATATTATATTCTTAAAATGAGCGAAATATCGCGACAGGTAGGTTATGGAGGCATAACTAGAGCTTAGACTCTATGTGATTTCTTTGTTTAATTATAGTACTTCTAATAATTCAAAGGAAATTATTATTGGGCGCACGTCACGGCCTATTCAACACCACTGTTAGACATCCACCAAACGTGATCTCGCCTGCGATGCTTGAAGCTGAAAGTACGACTACTTCTTCCGGTAGTACTAGGCTACTTCAGCTTGGTATCACTGGCAGATTCAGCGGAGCCTACTTTGATATGTAATCTGGGAAGGAAGATTGCCCAAACTGTCCAATTCGCAACCTTCGACCGAGTGTGGATCGTGCTCTGGTCCTTGGAAAAGTCAGGGGCCACCACGTGTGACCTCGCAGGCGGAGGCCGACCCCGCCGATGTCACCGAATAGCCCAGCGCAGTTACCGTGCTGGTGCCGCCACACTCACCCAGAGGAAGACGATGCCGCTGACGATGGTGACTGAGTAGCCGAAGCCCACGTGGTCTACCAGAAATCCGCCCAGCGTTGGACCCACCACGTAACTGGAACCACAGGACGTCGGTTGCGTCAGGTGAACCGTTGCCGGAGTGTCGGAGTGTTGTCGGCCGCGATAGGAAGACCGGAGTGGCGGAGTGGTGTCGACCGCGATGGGAGCTGGCCGGAGTGGCGGAGTGGTATCGGCCGCGATAGGAAGGCCGGAGTGGCGGAGTGGTGTCGGCCGCGAGGGGAGCTGGTCGGAGTGGCGGAGTGGTGTGAGCCGCGATAGGAGGGCCGGAGTGTCGGAGTGGTGTCGGCCGCGATGGAAGCTGGACGGACAATGCAATCAGCAGGTCTTAATATTAAATTTCTCAAAGGCGGACTCACAGGGCCGGCACAGAGTGAACAGCTTCCAAGGTCAGCATGTTCGCCCTAAAATGGTACGTACAAATGTTTGCTCACAAAATAGGTGAGGTTTAATCCTCGATTACGCAAGAGGTGGAGTGGTGGGTGTAGGAATCGTGGGAGGTCGATCCCATCCACTCCATCATGACCCGGCCGAGCCATGTCCCTGGGGGAGGGGAGGGGCGTTTAGTTTTATAGTGTTGCGACGATGTTGTACGTTATATTTAGTCCGTCTTTCTTTCACCAGCGCCGTCTCGGGGATTCTTTTACATTCCCCTTAGGTTTTCCGCAGATATTGAAAAGGGCGCGCGGCAATGCGCCGGAATTTGGCATAGCTCTACTCACAGCAATTTGATACGTTGTGTGAAGCGTTCAAGGTCAGGTCATTCACAGCCACCGAGTTAATCAAGGACAAGTGAGGTCATCTTCAAAAACGTTCAACCAGTCGTCAGGCTTTAACGCGTGAGGATATTTGAATGAAACTTTCAGCGTTTATTTAGGGACGCAACGAAACGCACTAGGGGAAGTTTTGAATATTTGCGTTTTCATGACTTCATTGTTGTGCATATTTGCCTATTAATGCTAAAATAGAAGATTCTGGCTTCAGCGAGCAATTTGCATCAGGCTAAGTGTCCCTAAAACAACAGTTTTTCGATTTGTTCTATCTATTAAAACAATACAAATTAAAAAGCTCCAAAACCAAAAATTTTGCAGATAAAAAAAAAGTTTTTAGTTTTGAGTGGGCAACCATTTTCGGACCATGGCCCATTTCGCCTTCCTTTTCTGATTCGATAAAAAAAGGTTTAAAAACCCAAATGAACCACCCAGAGCCAAAATCATGACGTTATTCGTGACCACATAAACCGCTCTACTGACGTCACTTATTCGGGTATGCACTTTTGGGGGTGATGTCTGGATCTACTCGTCGAGCATTTTCCGATGACAACTCCCTCGGTTTTGGCGATGCTTAGTTTGGAGATTAGAGGGGGTTGTATAATGCTGGCCCCCTTCTCGAGACGGGGTGAGGATCTGACCGGAATGACGCGGCGGGTAAATACAGCGTTCGGTTGCTGAAGCTTTGTGCTGGGCGAGCGTGGCTACATGTGTTGATGTTGTGGTTGGACACGGACAGAGGTGAGAAAAAAACCGGCTACTCGGCCACGAGCGTGGGTGACAGATATTTGAAAAATATATCCGGTTATGGTGACAACTTACGGTACCGTATTATCATTGAGTATGGATTGTATTTATCATCAGGCCGTTTTGCCTCTTAACATACCCAGTCAATTTGTATTTCCTAACTATCCAGACATATACGTACTCATCTTGTTTCAGTAAATGTATCAGAAGCGTACCGAAACAATTTAGTAGCTATGATCGAAGGGGCAGGGGGGGGGCTGAAAAAACTCTACCACTCGTGGTAAAGTCCATAGGTTTTAACATTGCCGTGGTAAGCCTGTCACCTACGAACTGTCCCGTCTTCGTCCCGAGATTGAACCTGACGCAACAGTTCCGTTTTCCGGCATAGTTTGTGGCGTGTGGCACGGCTCACATCACAGGTAACGAGATATGGCTGACATCACGTGAAAGCCCCAAATGTTGGCTATCCGTCTGGCACAATTTCGTTCCGGTCGGGTCAACGTGTTGCGCGTGCGCGTCACGAGGGTCCTGAGAGAACGGGTGTTCGGTGAATGAGCGGTCGCCCATAGGAATAGCATGTAAAACTGAGATTTTGCGTTCGGAAAATCACAAATTTTAGCGCTCCCCATCGACCCGATTCAGACCGCCATATCTCGACAACCAATGGACCGATCGACACCAAACTAACACCTCAGTGTTGCCACGATAATTGTCAACATCGCCGTGGCAACCGTTTCCGAGTCACGCACCACGCGCACGCGAGGGGTTGCGGAAGGCAAAAACGACGTTTTTGAGCGTTTTTCACGATTTGGTCTGGTTCTCAGAAACGGCTAAACTTGGCGACTTGCCGTCACTTTCACATCATGGCCCTATGTACCGGCTACAATTTTCCAATTTACGATCAGTGGCTGCAGAGTGTGTGGGCGCAGTCATCGTGACACGGGCTGCACGTGTTTCAGTCCGTGAAAAAGGCTCCACTTTCTACTTTCTCCACACCACTGACGAATTACATTTTGCGGAGAAAGTTACATGCGCGGATAGCCCCACTCTTTGTGATGCTTACAGTTCCTTCGGATTTCACCAATCTCAAATACTTTTGTAGCAATCGTCGATGCCCTCAACCGTTACCAGACGTCACTTTCGGCAATCTTGGCAGACGGGAACGGGACAGTGTCCTGTCACCGCCCAGAGATTGAATCCGACGCAACAGTTCCGTTTTCCGGCGCAGTTTGTTTCAAAGCTGGTTTTATCTACCTAATATTGTGTTAGTGCCCAAGGTGTGAGTGCTAATATGACACCACCATCACGAGAAAAGGTGCGTTGTGGCTATCCTGGTTGCAAATTTAATGGCCAGTCAAGATCGTTGAATAGGCATGTGAAGGCAAAGCATGCCGGTTTACCTATCCGGATGAAAAACACTGCCTTTGGAGAAGGAGGCCGGTGGCAATCATGGCACATTGCTGCAGGAAGTGCAGGTAAGACTGAATGTATTTCTACTAACCAACATCATATCTGCAAAATATGGCAATCTTGAGGGTGTTTTGTTCATGTGCAAGCAAAAATACTATGACACCTTGTGCAATTACCCAGCCATATAAAGCTGTTTGGTGCAGTATTATATGCACAATATTTCTCAGTCTAACATATCATTTGAGGCATTTTGCCACACTCAGACTTGTGGAATCCTTATCATGAAACAAATGTTTTGGTTCTTCCAATATGAGCCTTTGGTATTTTAATAATTTCATCTGGTCACTTCCTTGGGTTTGATTTATTTGGAGCAGGGCCCATGCTTTGTCATAAGCATGACTTGTTGCATTGACCAAAAGTGTTATAAATTGCTTGAAACCAATACAAAATATGACCTATGACACTCTGTCCTTGATATTGGAGCTATAGTACAAGGGAACTGAATTTGTATTGGTAAATTTAATTTTCAAGGAGTCATTGGATTTGGAGAACAGTATGTTTCAATGCCATGTTTATCAGCATGATGAAGAAGATGTGACCACTGATTCCCATCAGAAATGCTTATTTTTAGTTGGAAAGCAAAATAATGTACTATTAATTTTTTATGCCTAACATAACCTAGCCTGGTTTACCCTACCTCCTTTTAAATTGTTTCTTCAATGTAGTCACAATTTATGTGTTCAATAATATAACAATGTTAAGAAACATAACCTGGCCTTACCTTTTTTCAGAGAAAAAATAGCCCATTTTTGTCTGAAATAAAATGAGCACATTTGCACAATAAAAGCTAGCCTAACCTGTTGTTTTGCTTTGCTGAGTAACATTTTTGTAAAAGATATTGTGAGCACATTACACCACAATAATACCAATATATTTATGGATACACCCAAAAGAAGCAAGATTAGCCTATAGGGTGTGTTGTAATTTCACATATTAATTTATTATTTAAATTTGTTTTGTATGCATGTTCCAGTCCAGAAGACAAAGCAAGTCAACATGTCAACATGAAACTGCAAAGTGCACTCACCTCAATTTTTGAGCATGATCATCAGTTTTTTGCATTGTCCCAATGGTCTGATTGTTCCCTGCACCAGACATGCTTGATGTAATTGAATTGAAATTGAAGATCATATATAGACTAAATCATTCTTCTTTGTTCCACTTCAGCATCATCGTCGATATGTCGCGCTCGCACACATGCGTACGGGGTCTTACTGTGAGCCATCAACATGTGACAGCCTAGTGGTGTTCGATATTCTGTAGGTGACAGGCTGGACGCATTTTTCACCTCTGGACATGAAGGTCCTGGCTTTGCGGTCGGACTCCGGCGGCTCCGATCTGGCTTTCTATGACCATTGCTGAGGTCAGGCTGCTTGGGACCAAATCATATTGGTGATATTTGTGTAGCGCGATAACATACGTGGGACGAGTAGTACACAAATAAATTCAACATAGCAAGCCACTTTCTAGGATAATATTACTGTCGGAATAGTGGAAGGGGGAGGGGTGGGGTGGCATCTGTAGAGTAGTCGATCTCATTGGCTTGTGAAAAGTCTAGTAGGCTCGCGTTGCGATAACTCCGGTTCAAAAGTTCAGCGTGACTTTGCGTTATATTTGAAATGATTAACGAAGCAGCAAAGTAAACTCACGCCAGCGTACGAATACAAGGCAACCGAATGGCCAAAGGTTTACAAGTACTGACATTCATTTTAGACGCTACTGCCAACATCTCGGACAGCAGTCCGACGTGAAACAGAGCTCGATATCTTATGTTCGCTTAGCTAACCCCCTTCGACCGTCACTCCCGACTATATATAATAGCCGGCCACGACCCGCTCCCGGTCTGGTGCCTCCGCCCACGATGATCGTCATAGGTCCAGACTGGGGCGTCGACCGGTATGTCGGGCTTATCTACTCCGGATACAGGGGCGCCGTTTGGTCATCGTCCGTCGGCTCGGGTACCGGCATAACCCATAACACAAAGATAAGCTCTCTCTGCTTGCAGTCGACAGTGGCATTCCTAACCTATCTAGTCCGGAAGCAGAGTCGTCGCTTTACGGCTCCGATCGCCTAAGATAGCCAACCTAACCCATAACATTGATACCAGCTTCTGCCGCGGTCGACGTCCGATGGCTCAGGTATCAGCCGTAACCCATAATACTGTAAAAGCATCTGACCGGCCGTCAGCAATGGTGGCATGATTCACGCGTGACGCGACGATATATAACTGTTTTTCTAACGATGAGGGTCGAACGGTATAATTATATCGAACTATGTTACAACACAACGACAGGTCTAAATATTTGGATTTTCGCTCAGTTAGGGAATCCTAAATCCCACTAGATTACTACGGCCATAACACAATCACACGATACATTATACACTCACGATATTCATAACACTTTTAAACTACTTTCCTGTTGTGAACCTAATGTCCTGCGCGGGTTAGTCTAAGGGGTCTTTGAGGGCACCCATGCCCTAGTCCAGGTTAGTTTTTCAAACAATATATCCAATACATGATCCATAATACACTATTCACAGGTTAAACGACGGTCGTGACGCACACGCATGTAATTTTCGCTATATAAAGTTCATTTCGGATCCAGAGTTGGATGTGGGTAACCACTGCCCACTGACCAATACCATAAGTGCAGCTTCTCACCGCATTCTCACTCGTTACGCTCACTGTTCTGTTCGTTCTGGCGCTCTTCCAAGTACCCATGGAAAAGGATCACACTTCGTCTAATGTTCTCCAGTATAGCTGTTGTATCAGGTATGCCATCAGCCGCGCTCTCGACAGCAGCGGTTGCGCTGACAGAGACGGCGCTCGCGTCATCAGCAGCGTCGTCAGCGGAGACCTCAGCGACGCTCGGCAGCGCCGGTTCAGTAGTCGGCTCCTCGGTTTCATCGACCAAGGCAGCCAGGGGCCTCGTCCCACAGGGGCCACCTGTGTGTCGCTCCATATCCGCGCGAAACCGTGCATTGCGGTTCCTCATACATTGCATCACTCGTCTTGTGTGGGATAATGGCACGGCTATTGGCTGCGAGGGCGTCAGGCTGGCTGTCAGCCCGCCTGTAGCAGCTAGTGGTGAGTCACCCGGCACCTCAAGTTCATCGGTGTCAGTAATGTCGCCAGCCGTGTTCTCTGCGTCGGCGGTGGCGCTCGCAGAGGCGCCCATGTCCTCGACGGCTGCTAACGTAGTGCTGTAGGTCATGACCACACACGTCATACCACTCCGAGGTGGCGATCGCGTCTGAGGCGTGCATATAATGTTGTCGACCTCAATGGGCAGCCTTTGTACTGCAACTACACCGGATATTCAGTGTCATTACTCAGGAGCCTGTAGCCTTGCCAAGAAGCTCTCTCGCAGGCACTGTCCGGGCAACTCCCACAGCAATGAAGTGACGTCAGAGCTCCAGTGGCGTGTCGGTCGGTGACGTCAGCACGTGATGTGTGTTTATGGTTGAAGGTGGGCTGGGTCTACGAATAGGTGCGCCTCTGCTCCGGAGTATAAACAGCATGGTGCTGTTTGTGTGTTTGTTTGTTTATTTGGTGGTTCACGACGCACGGTATGCACAATCACGGCTAATTGCGCCGCCCACAGAGGAGTGCCCGTCGTGCCATGCATCCGCATCCGCGTTGTATGCAACAACTGACGGGTCGTCAGACGCCACTGCACGTCACATCACGTGACACTACGTCACCTCGTGCTACGTCACACGTGGCTGTTGCGCTGCTGGTACCCGCGCGATGGCGCAAGTGCGTCAGAACTGACGGGAGCCAGACACTTTGAACTGAGTCATTCCCACGTGACGCCGATGGCGTTAGTGGTTGTTGTTCCGAGCACGTCGGCGGTACGCAGTTGCGATCCCTGCAGCCAGGAAACCGCCTTACGACGGACCGTCACAACGTTTACCGTGGTCCGAAGTATGTGTGAATCGGCGTACGACCATGGTCGGTGAGGTACGATTTCTGGACTATTTGCAATAACGCTCGTCACGTCTGTTCCGTTTTGGAGTGGATTGGCATCCATAATTCCCGTGTGGATTTTTTAGCGTTGCGCATTTTATTCTTTGTGTTTCTGTATATTTAGTTAGGTACGCTTTTTGTCTTCACATGATGGGAAAGAAGCGGAACGAGAATATTTACCACAGCTCTCCACCGGTGTGCGACTCTGATTTCGCCCCATTGACCACTGCTGATGATATTCGCTCAATTTGGTACTTCAGTCCAGCTCATCCCCCTCTTGATACCGCCATTGATGGCACACGTAGATCAATTTCTTTAGATGACGCCATGGAATCCCTCTGTGCCTCGTCGATCCCTTATTGTCCAAGGACCACGAACCAGGGTACCCCATCAGACCAGGCCATCGCTCTCGGTGCCGCTGACCCAGACCCAAACCAGACCACGCCATCTAAAGCCTCACAACCGGAACCCACCAAGTCCGCTGACACTCGTACTCCCTTGACCACCGAACCATACCTCTACAGTGCTGGCGGTCACGTGATCATTAAGCATGTCTACGAAGACGCATCTTTCCGTCGTGTCCACGTCTTCCGGCCAACCAAACAACTCCTCGCTATCTGCTCCGTACTCAATCCCAAAATTGATGCCCCTGTCAGCGAACCCCTCATCACCAAATCCGAGCCCGGGCCAAAGCCCTTTTCCGAAACACCACATTTTGCGGCAAATCCGGAGAGTCAACACATATGGGTTACAAATATATCAGCATATTTGGTCAAATATACCATATCAGCATATTTGGTCACTAAAGCCAGGCTAGGCGGAGCATGAAGTGGCTTAGAGAGCGCGCTGCCATGTACTCGACGCAATCAACAAAGCGGCAACAGAGCGAAAACGGAGCGACAACAGCACGACAGCAGAGCGACAACAGAACGACAGCAGAGCGTCGACACACCGAGAGCAATTACCACCAAGTTAGGCCTTCGGCGCTAAATTTTCGGATAAGTCGCAACCGAAAGTCTGCCGTTGGGAAGTATGCACAAACTCGACGTTACTTTAATTTCAGCAATTGCTTCGCAGATCGTACATTTTGATTCTGAAGAGCCGAGAGCTAGTCTCGAGATCCAGAAGTGTGCCGTTCAGGCGACGGACGACATCATTTCGCTGCGTTCATCAAGTGCATCAGCATCGCTGCCACTCTTGACTGCCCTGCTCTCTGCCGCCGGTCTTGTGGCGGCGTGCTTCAGCAGCCGCACGAGCGTCAGCAGCGAGAAGCCCATGGTGAGGCCAAGGTTGCCACCGAAGTCGGTGAGCAGGCTCCAGACCGTGTAGGCGACGTCCTCATCGAAGATCAGCGTGGCCCCGTCCAGCCGCATGGTGACCGTGATGACGTGGTCGACGCTGAGCCGGGACATGGCCTGCACGACGGCCGACATCCGGCCCTGCCGACACGGCCGCGGGCAGTCGCAGACGACCGGCCGGTCCAGGCCGGCCCGCAGTGCCGCCACCTGCGCGTCGTTGGCGCACGCGGCCAGCTCGTGGCGCGCCGCGGTCGGCCACACGGCGTGCACGTGGCAGCCGGCGGCGCGCGCGTGCGCGTCCGCCTGGCACGCGTGCAGACAGCGCGACAGGCTGTAGGCGGCGTCGGCGCGGCACGCCGGTGGCGCCGGTCCAGCGTACGCAGCTGCTCCTACCGCACGTCCACCTCCACCCAGTCCTGTCGGCCGTAGTTATGGAACGTGCGCTCGCGCAGCCGCGACGACGGGATCAGCACTGGAGCGACGAGCGGAACTGGAGCCGCGTGCAGCAGGATCGAATACATGATCCACTGGACTGCGTCGGGCACTACGGTCGGGAGGTGGTCGGTACTTAGCTGAATCACGTGCAGTGGGATATATCCGCGAATCTTGTCAAGTAGATATGCTTGTGCAGGCTCTCCACTCCACCGCGCTTTACCCGACCAGTCTGGCTGATCCCTCCTTTGTTTAATGGTATCCACAGGATCGAAAGTGGGCTCAGACGGGTAGACGTCTGTCCAGTGCTCCGAAGTTGGCTGCGTCCACCCCTCCAGCGAGCTGTCTGTCATGCTCATCTCAGCGTGAGGGATGTCGCTGGCGTCTGTCACCGCTTCCACACTTGTCGACGCTTCCACACGGTTGACTGTGCGCTCCTCGGCGGGCGATTCTGTCGCTTCCGGCTCTATCCAGTGGGACCCCTTCAGCTCCAGCACCACGCTCGTCGCGGTTGAGTCGGACATCAGCAGTGTGTAGCACGTCTCCGACCGCTCCAGCATGTGCAGCAGGTGCCACTCGCCGCCGTCGGACGGCAGGCAGCTGGCGTTGCCATGGTAACAGCTCAACACAAACCGGTCCACCTGCAGCTCGCCGGCCACCACCAGCTCGACTGGCTGCTGTTCAGCAGCGTCCGGTAGCTCAGCTCGCCGATGTCAATGACCTGATGCAGATCCTCGGCAGCATCTAGTGACGCTTGGTCGTGTGTGTCTATCTTGTCTAGCAGGGCTTGTTTGGCGGTATCATTAGCCACAGAGACTTCGCTGGTGATGCCTGGTATCTGCGGACCATGAAGTTGAAGGTGCAAAACGGCGAGACGTACAATGGCCTTTTGTGAATGCCGACTGGCGTTCACTACTCGTTGAAGTGTCTCGCTGGCGTTCAGCAGCTGCAATGATTCATGGCCGTAGTAGAGTAGATGCTGCAGAGTAGTGGTAGCGTATAAATACTGCTGCACTGCTGGAACGTCATCGATGAACTGCTGGATGGTTTTGTTGCCGCGGTCCTGCCGCAGCCACTGGACGGCTTGGCTGACGGTGCGCAGCTGCTGAAGGTAGCTGCTGACTTCGAGCAGCAACAGCCGGGGCTGCTGTCGCGCAAGCACCCGGAGCATCGCCTGTTCGTCGTGCAGCTTGTGACAGATAGTCAGGCTGGGCAGGCGGCCCGGCTGGTAGGACACGGAGGTGGCGACCGGCTGCGATAGGAAGTGCTGCACCTTGACCACGCACAGCGCGAGCAGGCCGAGCAGACACAGCAGATCGGCGAGCCGGTACAGCGCGCGGCAGGCGGCACCTGCCATGGTGACCAGCTGCGACCAACTGCCGTTCTTCACACGTCCAACACTAATTGAGTGGTGGTGGGAAGGATGCATTACTGTCATGGCGTCACCTTCTCGGGCAGCAGGAGTCGGCTTATCTGGTGCCGTAATGCACGCTATGACAGTACTGTTGATACATGGACATATGGTAAGCTGCTGAAGCCACGGAATATTCCTGCTGGAAGCGAATTGCACTTCTGCAACTAGACCACTGCTGGATCTGGCTCACCTACTTGAGGGGTAGAGCACTGCTGGACCTAGCTCACCGACTTGAGAGGTGCCAACTTTAGGCGCCGACCCAACACCAACTCCGAGCGGTGTTCAAGGGTCGGCAAGGTAAGTATTGTTTGTTCATGCGTGGAAGCAGTGCCATGTCTTTAAAACATTTTGCAGTGAAAATTACTTCAAATATACCTTAAATATATAAGAACCGCTGGTAAAGGGCCTCTTTTTGCCTGACCCATTATTTTCGCCTCGAGCAATTCCAAACAAGACAAACCTTGTTGAAGCTTGCTTACGTCGCTGATTAGGAAAAACAAAAAACATTAGATCGACAGTTTTCTTCCAGATTTGAAGTACAGAGCCCACGGTGGTCACGTGTTTGGAATGCAACATATTGCATGAAGTAATGGTGACAGTGCCGATCTGGACCGGCTTAGAGGGCGTCATTGGGAGTTTGTTTGGAGGTAGTGCTGACGGTGTCGATTCAGTACCGTCTTCAAGATTGCGTGACACGAAGGATGACATATATATGCCCATATATATGTGCCACATATATATGCCAATATATATGCCCATTCCCATTGCTTGAGATGTAATATAAATTCGACATCACATATTATTCAAGCGAAGTTACACATTCCAAGAATGTAAGAAAACATAGCTTAGGTGCAGTGGCGTCGCCACGAAATACTTCCAGGGGGGGGGGGGGGGATTTTGAAAGGGGGCATACTGCTCCACGAGAGGGGTCCTCCACTGTGTTAGGGCCTCCTATGACATGACATGACATGACATGATATGACATGATCCTATGACATAACATGATTTCATGTTGATGTTTTGTTTGCTCTTGGCATGGTGCATCATTTACGCAACACGAAATAGCACTTTTTTTTTGCTGAGAGCTGAGCCATACCAGGGTATAAATAAGTAAATGTGGATAAATACCTAAGTGCCAAAACAAACCAATGTCTTAATGCTTTCTCGACCAGAATAATCTTCCCGCTGGCCTCTAGATTGCAGCGAGCTGGCGTGGCTGGTGCTGAGCATATCTTAAAGATATCTCCCATTGATCAACCCATATCTATGCCCACCAAGTCTAACTGAATATAGCTAGATTCATCACTACTGTTAGTCATTCCAACCAGCTTGATGTCATAAGTAAGCTTAAACGATCATTTCTGAGTCTTAGGACGACAATTTCGCGAAGGTGTCGACGAGAAGTTGATTGAGTTGGTTTTCTGATCGCCATCTTAGGGATTAATTTACTTTTACAACATTTGGTGCTGGCTGCAAGGCACCTGGCACACAAGCTAAAGTAATAAATCCTCAGCGAATACATTCACAGCAAGAACAAGCATTGAACAACAATGCATGAATGACAATGCAACAATGGAACAATGGCAATGCATAAATAACGCAAAACCTTCAAATTCCACACCGCCACGCCTATGGTTTTCGCTGTGCTCTACAGTTTTGTAAATGACGTCGTTGAGACGGTATTGAACCTGGGAAGCTCTAATCATGCAGGCTGTAAACGCAGAAGACAAGTTTGTAGGAAGAAATGCATTTAAAACATCATTCCTCCCATTTTATATGGGGTATCGGTGTTGTTCGGTGTGATTGTGAAGGGGAACTTGCCCCCTCAATATCGGCTTTGCCCTATGGGCGTATGCTTCTGAAAACTATTGGGGGACCAGTGGCGTACCTATATTTGCGTCAAGGGGGAGGAGGCAAACGCAAGGAGGAGGCATTCCAAAGGAGGAGGCATTCCAGTTCATATCGCCCGGTCACTACGCCGCGAACGTTCGTGCACGTGCACACCCATCTTGCGAATTCGGCGCATTCGCCACACTTAGTGCGATGCTACGGCTTCTTCTAGGCCTCCTACGTTTTGCTAATTTCTTCCACAATATAGATTTGCGCCTTATTTGTCGTGATGGCATGCTTCGCATGGGCGTTCGCTGCGAAAATTCGATTAATTAAGTTCGATCACTACTTACCTACCCCCCACATTTTATGGTGGTTAAAAATGTGGATACCGCTGAGCTTTGATGCACGTCATATCTTTTGATTAAATATGCTCCCAGATTGGCTACGGAACCGAGGCATTGCCTCAGTGTTCTTTTTTGGACCCGTTTCGTCTTTCTTCGTCTCCGGATGTGCCTTAGGGCTCCAATACATTTTTGTTAGGGGCCCAACACATCGTCGAAACCCCTGATCGTTTTATGTTTCTTTGCACCGAGGATTTTCTTAGGTGTCGGGTCGTTTTCAAAGATCCCGATGTGTTTATTTAGTGCCCGGTCTATTTGTTCGTTTTTGGACCATGATCCTTTTTGCGTCCCCAGACTCTTTTTCAGGCCCTTGTGCGGTCGCATGGCACCTGTATGCCTAGAGAACTTCCGGTGTATTTCCTTTACAGCTCCCGGCATGTTTATTTTGGGCTGCAACGCATGTTACAAATCCCTGTCGCTTTTGTGGGACTCTGGAGGTCCAGTTGCATTTTCGGCCCCGTTGTGCTCTTCGGGTTCCGCTGTGTTTATTTGGGGCTTCTGACGCACATGTGTGGGGCCCCAGTACGATTTTGGTGCTTCGGTGCGATTTTTCTGGGTCCCAGCGTGACTTATCGCGCCCAGGCGCGTGGTTCTGGGGACACAACGCCAGTTTTCTGGTGTCAACGCGATTTTTGTGGATCTCTTCTGAATTTTCTTTAAAGTCCAAATCCCCGTCTGATTTTCTTTCCCTGGCGCCATGTTTTTGTATCTCACTTCGATTTTTTCGAGCTCCCATATGGTGTTCGGGGCCGTACGCGATTTGTGAAGGCATCTTATGATATCTTCGATGCTCGAGAGCCATTTTCCTGAACCGGACGTTTAGTTTTTGGAATCCCACCATATTTTGGAGGGCTCCGGTTTAATTGTTCTCGGGTACCGATGCGATTCTTGGTGTCACACTGTGCTTATGTGGGGCCCTTGACGCCAACTTTTGGGAGCCCCGACGTGAATTTTTTTTATGCCCAGAACAAATGGGGGGGGGGCCCGTTCCAGTTTTCGGGGCGCGTTATGCTTAGCTGTGGCCCAACGCGATCTTGGTGGTTTCTGTTGCAGATTTTCGGGCCTCGGAGGGAGTTTTCTGGGGCCCGCCGCATTTATTTGGAGCCCCCTGCGCGAATTCTGGTGGACCGACGCGAATTTCCGTGGCCCCAGCGCGACTTTTGGGGGCCAAGGCACGATTTTTTTCGGTGTCCTGACACGTTTTTTTTTCGGTGCCCAACTGGTTTTGGGGGGATTTTCACCCGATTTTTTAGGCCGCAGAGTGACATTCCAGTTCATAATTAATTTTTTGGGGAAGCTACAACTTTTGGGGTCCCGACGCGATTGTTGGGCCCCAGTGTGACTTTGAAGGGCTGCGACGCGACTTTGTTTAGTCTAATGTAATCTTTGGTATCCTGACGTCCTTTGCTTGGATACCTAGCGCTAGTTTTAGCGACCTCGACACTTTTTGGGGGTCCAATGCGTTTTGGATGCTTTTGGTGTCATTGTTGGTGCCCCAGAGTGATTATCCACGTCCGGATTGTTTTTCGTTGCCCCGGCTTCATTTGTGTACCAATGAGACTGTTGGGGAACGGTACGACCTGTCGTGCCCTTAGCGTGATTTTCATTGTCTGGGCGTAATTTTCGATACCGCAGGCTTAGCGTGATTTTTAGTGGCCGCGGCCGGATCTTTTTGGGCCCATACAGAGAATTTCAAGTACCCCGGCACGACTCATACCATTTCTTAAGAGCTTCTTCTTGCAAATTATATGCCTTCTCTCGCGTTTTAGGGGTATCGTCTCATTTCCTGGAGACTCTTTACCGGTTTTGGATGTCTCCTCTTGTGTCCTACACTCCTCCATATTCAATGACCCTCCTCTCCCGTCTTGGAGGGCCTCCTCCTACATCCTAGGGACCCTTTAGCATGGCATGGGTCTTCCTCTCATGTTCCAGGGTCATTCCCTGCCCAATGAGAGGCCTCCTGCCACGCCTCGTGGGCCTCCTTTGTCCTGGCAAAGCCTTACCCGTCTTGAGGGGATCTTTGATTTTGGAAACCTTCTTCCATACCTGCTACCAACTCCCATCTTAAGGGCCTCCTCTCATTCCCTGGGAACTCCTTCCGGTCTTCAGGGCCTCATTGGGCCCTGGAGACCGCCTGCTTCGTCTTCAGGACACCTCTCGTGTTCAGCATGGGCCCCCATTTCTCTTCTAGAGGCATTCTTTTTTCAAATTACGGGCCTTCTCTCACGTCTTGGGGGCCTCCTGCTCTGTGTTTTGATTCCATCTTTGCCCATTTTAAGGGCGGCCTCTTATCTCCTGGTGGATTTCTCTTCTCTCATAGGTGCCTCATCTTGCAAATTACAAGCATTCTTTCCTTCGGGAAAGGGTCTTGCCCTAGGAATATGGTGCCAAAGAGGTCTTGCCATACAGATGGTGGAGGTGGTGCAGTCAGCATCGATATCGCCGATCCTATCACCAGCCGTGAAGGGAGGTAATGAAACTTCTGGTGAATTCCTTTGTATCGATCAGCCCGGCGGTCGGCTGTGCCAGCATTGAGCTCCGTGCTGTTGTAGACGAACGGCAGGCGTTCCCGGCGAGTCATGTGTCACGTCGTATACAAAAACAAACCCGAATTTTGCTTTTTGAATTATATGGCCGAAACGGTTCGAACAATGTGCATGTTGATGGGTTTATCACCATTAGTCCATCAGTTAAAAATTATTCCAGAACTCGAAAACACGGGACAAAACACGGAACAGGGGGAAAGGAAGATGACGTCACATATATGTTTCATTGTGCTTTTGCAAATCACCGTACTTGAAGGCATCAAACCCCAAATAACAAATTCCCCACCATACGTTTTACGATTTCCGATACAGTATAACTTGGTTAGATTGTATCGGAAAACAAGCAACCGTTCGAAGCGGTGAAGACAGCACCTGTGATCGAGTTTGTGGTGCCATTATAAGGTCATCCGGCACTTCATCTGAAAAAGATGATGGCACGAACATTTTCAATGTACGATACACATTTTCAATGTCATTCACGGTTCTGCTCTTGTTCCAGACGGACGTGTTCGCGCAGCTCCGAGGCCCGGGGAGGACTGGTTGAGGACACCGAGGGGAAAAAGAAGGTTGGACCGCAAGTGATTAAGATAAGTTTTCGTGTTTATTTTGTAGATAGCTTGTGGCTTTTAATCTGTGTGTAGGTATTATAAGTTAAGTTAGGGAATAGTATTTTTGTTCTTATAGCTCACTTCGTCTTATGGTGAATATTGTATATATTAGATAACCTTGAAATTGTTGCGTTCGCGGTGTAGTTTCGTTTGTAAGATAAGTGTTTTTTTGTTGTTTTTTTTGTAGATAGCTTGTTGCCTTCTTTCCTGTGTGTAGACATTATTAGTTAAATTAGAGAATATAAATTCTTTCTTAACTTAATTTATTTAGTATTGTGGTGTATAGTTTCGTCCGTAAGTTAAGTCTTTGTTTTTTTGTGTTTTTTTTGTAGAAAGCTTGTTGCCTTCTTTCCTGTGTGTAGATATTATAAGTTACATTAGATAATACTAATTCTTTCTTAGCATAATTTATTTAGTCCTGTGGCATACAGTCCTTTTGGTGTTTAAGTTTAAGATAGAGTTTAAGGCTAAACTAGTGAGCTTTGATAACACTAGGTATATCTTCATATACTGGTGTAATTGTAGAGGTATCTAGGCTTTTTGGATTATATTAGTATTTAGTTTCGTTTAGTTGGAGTTTGTAGCTGATGGGAGTTGGGATAACTAAGATTATATTGGCTTAGTTTAGTTTGTGAAAGCAGATATATATTTTGTTGTTTATTCAGTGTGAGTGTTACTATATTTTCTAGTCTTGTGGTGTAGTCTTTTTGGTGTTTAAGTTTAAGATAGAGTTGAAGACTAAACTAGTGAGCTTTAATTACACTAGGTATACCTTCATATACTGGTGTAATTGTAGAGGAATCTAGGTTTTTTGGATTATATTAGTATTTAGTTTGGTTTAGTTGTAGTTTGTAGCTGGTGGAAGTCGGGATAACTAAGATTATCTTTGCTTAGTTTAGTTTGTGTAAGCAGGGATATATTTTGTTGTTTATTCAGTGGGAGTGTTACTAGATCAGGAGTTAAAGTACAATAAACTAGATTGCTCTTCACTGCTTGGTTACATAAGTTGCTAGGTAGCTTTGCAACTTGGTTAGTATATATTTACCTTAACAAGGCTTAGTTAGTAATAACAGTATCAAAAAAGAAGACAAAAATGCAAGGTGACTGTGGGAAGTGTAGTATGGGATTCATTGGGGACTTGAGCAAGAAAGTAGATATGTTTGCAAGGGAGGTGGAGCGCCTGAAGTGTTTGGTGGCAGGGCCCATCACAGGAAATATCAGCCAGGCGAGCCAGGTGCAGGAGTCTAGGAGTTATAGGGGTGAAGATAGTTTGGTCCATGATAGTAGAGAGTGGAAAGTAGCTAGACGCCAGACTACCAGACTAGCTTTAAGGAAAATTGACAAAGGCATTGAAATTAATAATAGGTTTAAGGTACTGCAAGAGAGTGATAGTAATGCTGCTAGGGAGGAAGGTAGGAATGACCAGGTAGCTGAAGATAGAGATGGGGAGGTTATAGTTATAGGGGACTCGAGAGTGAAGTATGTGGATCGCACTTCTTGCAGTAGGAACCCCAACAAACGGACTCGTGTTTGCTTCCCAGGGGCCCAGGTAAAGGATGTTGGGGATAGGATAGAAGGAGTAATGAAGGGTAGTGGAAAGAGTACAATTGTAATTGTGCAGGTTGGTGTAAATGATGTAGGAAGAGCAAAAACAGAGGAAACAATAAAAGAGTATAAGGCTTCGATGGTAGGTTGGCAGGAAGTAGGAAAAGAGGAATGGTAACCTCCATCTCCCTATGGTAAATGCAAGTATAGAGTGGTACTCGAGGGCCATTGGTCTGAATACTAGGGTGGCCAAGATGTGCAAGGAGCTTGGGGTGGGTCTCTTGGATTTGTGGGGGGGGGATTTCTGGGGGAGGACTGAAATGCTTGCATTAGATGGGTTACATTTGAG